>NWUY0300012970.1:0-18118 GCA_004151065.3 Larix sibirica
ATGGATAACTAGTAGTTGATGCATGAATAACTCGTAATTGATTTTATAAGAGTTGTTCCAAATTCAAAGTAAACAACAATTATATATAAAGAGAGATAGATAGTAGCTAATGCATTGATGACCAGACATGGCACACAACCTTTTTAATGAGAAAAAACACTGAGTGATTACAATTCCGCATAGAGATATAAACATAGAGATAAAGAACAAGTAATAAACAACTTATCCATAATACTTAATTTGTAATTTGTTGGTATTCACATACCACACATGACGGTGACTGTTTTTTTTTCATACGAAAAAAACAACTTTTATTAAACAAAAGTTGTGTCCAAAGATACCAAAAAGGCTAGCAACCTATACATACAGTAAACGATTACAATCTGATCTGATAATCTTCGAGCCTAAAAAACATCCAAACAGGAAACTTGAGTTCTTCGTTCAAAAATAGAAATACAGAGCAGAGTCATCCTGAAAACAAACTTTAAACATATGACAAGTGATACATCTCGGTGGGTGCCCCGTCCCTAAACTCCCGAACAAGGATTGAACCTTCCATGACCCCCAGGGCAAGTTTGGAAAGCTTATCAGCCTCAGTATTAAATTCTCTGTAGATGTGCCGGAAGAAAATTGCAGAGAACCAGTCAATGAGTGAATGCACACGTTTAATCCAACCACTCAATTGAATCGAGGATAGGAAACGTTCCCCTTTGGCCCATGAGATAATAACAAGGGAATCTCCAAATATATTTAACATAGAAAGGCCCAACGACTTTGCAAAGTAAAGCAGTCCCCAGAGAGCTAAAAGCACCAATCTGGTATTTGTACCTTTACCAGCTCCCAACTGTAGCTGATAATACAGATTCTGAGAAACTTTTAAAATCATCCTTGCTCCACATATACCTTCATGGGCCGCACCATCAAAGTAACCAATAGGAAGGAAATACTCATTTTCCTCATGTTGTACTACAATTCTGGGCAGTTTAACTAAAGTATTGTTGAGTGGCTGGAAATAACCAGCAATTTTAGCACAGAGTAGCGAGATAAAAGTGTAATCTTCATGGAAAATGAGACGGTTACGAGCTTTCCAGAGCTCCCAAGTCACAACACATAAAAGGGCATTATCAAAAACATGGGACGCATTCCATACATGAAAATTTTCAGCATAAGAATTACTGGTCCAGGGAAATTGGAAACCCAAAGAACTTGGAGATAGACCCACAGCTTTCTAAAGAAATGACAATGTCTGAAAAGATGGTCCACATCCTCCCCATCTCTCCAGCACATAACGCAAATCCCCGGTCCTTGGAATCCACATTTACATAAATTGTTCCAGGTGAGCACCTTGTTGTTAATGACAAGCCATACAAATCAAAGGATTTTTGGAGCACACTTCACCTTCCATATCGAAGCATACAAACGCTGCCTCTCTTCACCAAACTCTATCTTCCATTAGAAACGAATAAGCCAGCCTTGCAGATAAGTTTCCATCGTGATTATTGAGGCCCCAGCAAAGCGCATCTTCCTCCTGTGATAAAGTAATGCCTGCATGAAAAAGTTTCAAAACATGCATGTCCCAGCTGCAGCAAAGATGAGGTTCCAAAGACAACTCAGCAGCAGAAATCCAATAGAGACTATTACGCTCAGGATGCAACAAGCTTGCTTTAAGACATAGATGTTATGTGCCTGAAGCGCACTGATAAGATCATTGTCAAGATGAAATTCCTCCCCAAGGCCAGCAATAGGGTCCAAACCCACAAAAACCTAGGTTCCCCTGCCCACCTTCCAACAAATGCCAGCCTTGATAATAGGAAAGGTCTTCTTAAAACTGCGCCAAATAAATGAGCCCTGGTTCTTCCATTTTCCATTCCACGGCCACAGAGGAAGCGAGATTCTTCCAAGGTATTTGGTTTTAATGACTTTCCCCCAAAGCCCATTATCATGTAAGCTCCTCCAACAGGATTTCGCGCAGACTGACAAATTAAATAACCTGATATCCTTAATACCCCAATCATTTAGATACTTCGGTCGAGATACAGATTCCCAAGAAGATAAATGCCAATTTTGTGAACCATCAGCACCGTTCCAAAGGAAGTCGAAGAAAAGTTTTCTTAACGCCGAAATGACTTTCAAGGGAATAATAAAGAGAGAAAACAAGAAGATGAGAATACTTTGAAGTACCGAGCATAAGAGGGTATGTCGACCACCCAACGAGAGGTATTTGAAGCCCCATCCACTAATTCTCCTCTGAACCTTCTTGAGAAGCCAACCCCAATCAGCTGAAGAATACCCTGTCGGATTAAGATAGTAACCAAGGTATCTGACCCCAGTACACAACTCCTTCATCTGATAAGGAAACATGCTACCGATCTGATTCATAAGAGAAGGATCAATGCAATGATACGGGAAAGAGGACTTAGAAGGACAATTGTCCAGTCCTGCAGCATTACAAAAGCAATTAGAAATGGATTTAAACTAAAACCATTCACCCAACGTGCCCAAACCAAATAAAAGCATGTCATCCAAAAAAAGCAAGTGTGTTAAGAAGTGAGCAGGAGCCACTTTAATACCAGTTATTAGACCCTTAAGCCTAGCATCATTAATAAGGAGGCTTAAACCTTCAATGGCTAAAATAAATAAATAAGGTGATATGGGCCTTGCCGTAAACCTCTGTCACTCCCAAATGAAGCAGACGGGGAACCATTCACCAAAACCGAATAATTTGTGGAAGAGACACATGACAATATCCAGTTCACCATCTCCAGGGGGAGACCTATCTGAAGTAGAATGAATCTGACAAAGGTCCAATCGAGCTGGTCATAGGCCTTCACCAGGTCCAACTTAAGGACCAAAGACGCCGAATTCTTTTGCTTAATTGAGTGAAGACCCTCCTGTGCTATACCCACAACATCCAACAGCTGTCTATTGTGCAGGAACCCGAACTGTTTAGTAGAAATGCCAACTGCCAAGTAAGGTTTGATCCGTTCCGTGATAATTTTTGAGAAAACCTTGTACAGAAGATTACATAAGGAGATAGGACGATAATCTCCAAATCCATTAGGCTTGTCCACTTTCAGAATGAGGGTGATGTAAGTCGCATTGAGATTAGAAGGGATACAAGCTTTGTTTCTGGAATCCTCGACAGCATCGGTAATTTCATTCTCGAGTAAGGGAAAAAAGTGGAGGAAAAATTCGACCGTCCACCCATCGGGCCCCGACGATTTATCCTTAGAGAACAACTTTAAAGTATTCAGGACCTCAACAACACTTACCGGCTACCCAATGACCGAGCAGGCATCCTCGTCGAACATCCAGGGAAAAAGCTTAATGATATTGAGTTGGTCTTCCAGACCGTTGGAGGAACTCCGACTGTAAATTCCTTTAAAATGGTGGACCGCAGCTTCACACAAATGAGTATGCTCATGGAGCACCTGACCATGCTCACCCTCAATTTCCCAAATGGAATTATTAAGCTGGCGTTGATTCATGAAACGATGGAAAATTTTCGTGTTACAATCCCTCGCCTTGATCCAAATCGCCCGACTCTTCTGTCTCCAGGTCTCCTCCTGCAACCCTAGGAGCCTGTTTTTTTCCATTTCCAGAGCACGCTTCCTATCCGTCACATTAGAATTGAAGAGCATATCATCCGCCTCTTGAGCTAAAGATTGTAAATCCCTGTCAATCTCTGAAAAATGCTTATCATTAGTAGATTTCTTAAGCCTCTCCCAAGCACGTACCTCCTTCCGGAGCAAGCCGAGCTTCATAGTCAAAATATAGAGAGGAGTACCAACGTAAGATCTAGCACTATCATCCTAGGTGGCCTTAACAGAATCATTAAACTCAGTATCCTTGAGCCAAATGGGGTTAAATTTGAAAGGAAAACCCCCCAGTTTAGTATCAAATTCCAGCTATAATGTAACTTCCTTATGGTCAGAAAATCTAGAAGAGTAAGACCAAGTTCGATACCTACCAAAGGAGGAGCATAGATCTTCTGCCATGAAGAAGCGGTCTAGACGTTTGGAAATGCCATCCCGACCGAATCGGCCATTCGACCAAGTTGACACTAACTTGGCTGGCACCACGTCCAAAAGCTTGGCTTCATAAAAAAGTTCTTTGAAAAACTCAGCAAGGGGATCCAAGGACCTTCCAGCACCCCACACCTCCACTTCCGATAGAGTAAAATTAAAATCACCCCCCATGATGAGCGCCGAGTCATGCAAAAGACCTTCGGAGGCTACATGATCCCAAAAAATTATGCGATTCTGATAAGGAGCATATACATTCAGTATGTGAAGGTGACGATCAAAACTGTTAAGGGTACCTACCAAGATAATACCTGCACATGAATGGAAAGCCCTAAGGTTAGCCACCTCAGGGTTCCAAGCCGTTAAAATGCCCCAGAGAGGCCCGGAGAATCCACTAGGTAGGCCCTCCAATCCGGCTTGATATGTAAAAAGAATTGGAGGGCATCCGAGGCTGAAAGCATGGTCTCTTGGAGGAGTAAAATGGATGGTTTAAAGGTATCAATGAAGGATTCGAGTGCAGCTCACTTGGGCCCGCTGCAAAGGCCACAAGCGATGTTGATCCCGAGTACACATGTCCTTGGAGTGGCCCAATCCTTTACATTTGAAACAACGGAATAGAATCTGCCAATAGTCCAACAGCTGAATGAAGGAGCCCCCTTCCCAGACTATCTCTAACTCCACAAGTAGTCCATCCTTACAGTCGATGTCCACCAACAACCTTGGTGAGTTTCGATCAGACCCAACGAGGGTTTCCTCCTCTATGAGAATAAGCCGGCCAATGGAGTTTTCCACCTCAATGAAGCCTTTAAAATTCCAACACTGAAGTGGAAAATCCGGTAAAACAACCCAAAGGTGTCGACGTTTAAGAAGTTCTTTCCGAGGATCAAATGAAGAATGCCAGCGGTCTAATACCAACGAACGAGTGCCTAAAATCCAATACCTAGACTCCACAGCAACTCGGTCCTCCTCGGTGAGAAATAAAAAGAAAAACCACCCATTGACAAGCATTAGAATACGGGGGATATTGTTAACGACCCCTTTCCATTTGAAACGGACACAAGTCAGAATGTTCGCCCTTGAAAGTTTAAGATACTCAAATTTCCCTATGAGAGCCCACTTGCTCAAAGATGAGACCATATCAAAGGTTACGTCCTTACCCAGGACACAAAGGGGCCGGCTTTTCCTAGCTTTTTCAAAATGAACACCAGCTGGGGCCGAACTCGAAAGATTCTCCACTGCACCGTCCGACCAGCTAGGAATTGTCGGAGAACCCTTCCTCCAAGGGGAAACCATATTCCCCTTGGACTGTGACTGTAATAGTTATTGAACAGATAAATACATAAAAACCATGTGAAGTTATTGCCATATTATTCCCAATGTGAAATGACGTAATGCCTGCCACAGCTTTGGGAAAATCGTCGCCATTTTTACGTTCGCCAAACTCGCAATCTTCTGCTTCGGGATGCTGTACAACCATTTACATAAAGCTGGGAACTGCTGCTGGAAAAAGCCAAGAATTTCGTAGGAATTGACATATACGCAACCAAAAGTTGATGCTACAGTCTGCTGTTCGTTAAACGATCTACCTGGAAATGGAATGAAAAGAGAAATATTTTATATTTCCAAGGCAATGCACTTCCAAATCGACTTCGACCTCTCAAAGTTTCAAAGCGATCAATTGAGGCGCGAAGAGTACCCTCCACTCGTAGCCGCAACTGCAAAGCCTGATATCCAATCAAGCCAAACTATGCCAACTAACTCAAGTCTGGTTAACCACACCACTCCTCCAGCTGAACTTTAAACGTCAACTCGAACCCAGTTCCGTAGCGAGGACGGGGTACGCATAAAGTGTAACGCAAACAGAGCTTCGTATTTGAAAGGTAGCAGCTGCGGGGCCACGGAAGCACAAACCCAGACCTGAGCCCGTATTCGGACTGACTAGCAGAGAAAATATATTGACAGAAATTTGTCCGGTTGATAGAAATTTGTCTAGTTACTCCTTTTACTAATACAAATTTGACTTCCATGGCGGTCACAACCATCCTATTCAGGCAGTGTATTTAATGCTGATGCCAGTGGTGGGGATGTAGAACTTTGGATCTTTCAGATCTGAAAGTTTTCAAATTCAAGTTCATAGAATTTAATGAAGCTAAAGATCCACAAGTTTGAATTGATTTTAAAACTTTTCAAATTCAAATTGATAGCATTTAATGAAGCTAAAGATCCACAAGTTTGAAATGATTCAAAAGTTTTTAATTTAACGTTTTCAAATTCAAGTTGATAGAATTTAATGAACCTAAAGATCCAAAAGTTTGAATTGATTCAAAAGTTTTTAAGTTAATAGCATTGAATGAAGGTTTTCAAATTTAAGTTGATAGCATTTAATAATACTGGTGGTGGGATGTAGAACTTGGAACTGAAAGTTTGCAGATTCAAGTTATATATCCAACATTATTGCTGGGTGTACAATTATGATGCAACTTTCAAATTCGAGTGGTATATCCAACATTATTGCTGAGTGTACAAATGCTGCTGATGAGATGTGCAACTTGGATCTGAAATCAGATCCAAGTTATATATCCAACATTATTGTTGGGTGTACAATGATGATGCAACTTTTAAATTCAAGTTGTATATCCAACACTATTGCGGGGTGTACAATTATGCTGATAGGATGTAAAACTTGGTGAGAGCTAATTATTTAGCTGCAGAGCATTAAATGCGGCAGCTCTGTGGTTAGGGTCCGTTGGATCTAGAGATTCTCCAGATCCAGCGGATCCCAAGCACTGAGCTGCCGCATTTAATGCTTTGCAGCTCAGTGGTTAGTTTTCGCCGTAAAACTTGGATCTAAAAGTTTTCAATTTCAAGTCCTATCGCTAGCGTTGGTGTTGGGTGTACAATGTACAATGTTGGTTCAGCCTCACTATATGGTGTGTGATAACTGGCACTCAAATCGCCCCCTGTCGACAACGGAAAATTTTCCGGCGAGGCACAGTTCCACACTTTCTCGTTATTTTTTTGGAATTTCGATGGGCCAAAACCCCTAGGGGCACAGTTCCATGGNTGTCGACAACGGAAAATTTTCCGGCGAGGCACAGTTCCACACCTTCTCGTTATTTTTTTGGAATTTCGACGGGCCCAAACCCTTAGGGACACAGTTCCATGGCATAGTTTTGCAGTAAATGGGGTGGAAGTACAATTCCACCGATTTTTATAACCAGATCTAAGGAACAAATCACTGAAAAAGCGGGGCGATTTGAGTGCCAGTTATCCCACGCCTCACTTTATCATTTTTTTAAGTTTGAAGTGCGACAATATTCAATGCATTGTTGTCGATCTCATCACGTTATATACTTATTTGCAATAGGACTTTGTTTACGAGAATCGATTCTCGGCAATTGCAAGCGTAGGAGTGAACTAAATCACAGTTTTTGCAATATTGCAATCATCAATCTTTGTTCCAAGCTAAATGCAACATTTTAAAACAACCCAACTCATCAAAGGCTTTATTTGACAACAAAAATTGCAATTAGGTAAAGGGTGGAGGTTTTTTTAAATATTTTTTTTAATTTTTAATATTTTAATTTAAATTAAAAAAAAATATCAACACTCTTACCGTCCTACCTTCCGCATTTAGTAATTTGTCATCTTCCTTACTTTGTATCTTTTAAATGCCACTACCAAGACATTTGCATTTGTGGCATTAGCTTCCTATAAGAATTTATGAATAACATTATCCAAAAACATCACAAAGAATTTATGAATAACCTTATTAGAATTCATGGATAACATTCGCCAATAACATTACAAAGAATTCATGAATAGCATTCTCCAAAAACATTACATCTGCCACATTTATGATGCACACTTAGTTTAGTTTAGTTAGTAGGAGGAAATAAAAAACATTATAAGAATTCATGGATAACATAATCCAAAAACATCACAAAGAATTCATGAATAACACCTACCACATTCACGAGCTGTATTTTGTATTATTAGTTAGTTTATTTAGTAGGAGGAAATAAGGAGTTCACCATTTCTACAACAAGAATGTAGGATTTCATTTCTTTTTAGTTACAAACCTACTTGTTCCTATGTAAGGTAAATGCTATGGAATTTTATTTTATTTGGCTATGGATTTATGAATTGTTAAGGGAGATAAAAGATAATTACAAGAGATGAAATTTGGTAGTTTTTAAAGACATTTGGTGCTTACTAAGTGTGAACTACACATTTGTCATGAAGAATATTAGATGAATTCCTGGGTTCAACTCCAACATTCTACCATAAAAGAGGAGTGGTAGTGCTAATTTAGGATCTAGAAGTTTGAGACCAAGTAAGTGTAGTATGATCTTGTTAGTTTGTAATTGTATGAATTGTGGTGAGATATAGACATATAGATTGTAATCCATAGGTTGATATTGCCATAGTATTCAATAAAGAGTTTAATTTTGTTCCATTTCTTTTGTTTAAATGTTTACATTTTTCATTTGACCATAATTAATTGTCAAGCATTTGCATTTGAATGAATCTTTAAGTGTGTGTAGCTACCACACATTCACAACACTCATCTAGTTATGTAGATGTGTTTCTAACCTACAAAGCTTGGCCATGCACCAAGTGGTATTAAAGTTATGTTCAACTCTCACTTGAGAAATTGCATAATTATTAGAATTAGTTAACTGTGAGAATTAGGTTAGTGACTTCAACTCTTGTAAGGAGAATTGGCAGGGTCATTTGAGCTGGTGTTTGCTAGAAGAAGTGTGGCGGAAGTGTGGTGGCAGGTTGTGCTAGGAAGAGAGGCTTGTTAATGGTACTCTAGTTGTGGAGTACAAGACAACTCCCAAAGATGCCACCAAGAAGAGGTGCAACTTGAGGAGGCATGCGGAATTGAGGAGATGAGTTAAAGAGTTAGAGAATAGAAGAATTAGAGATGTTGAAGCTGCAGCACATTCATAATCAGAAGATGAGATAAAGGAAGAACAAAATACTATTGAAAGGGACCCAACCATACATTTGATTTCTTTTCTTAAGGATAATGGAAGAGTCAAATTTATTTCTACGATGGTAGTTTAATATCATATACTCTTAATGATTGGATAAGAGAGCTTGAGAGATACTTTGACTACTAGAATGCTCAAGACCCCAATAAAGTTCATTCTGCAACAACGAAGCTAAAATAGCATGTTGCACTTTGATGGGATGTTGTGTAGAAAGATAGAGTAGATAAGCACTATGAGAAGATTAAAACTTGAAATAAAATGTTGAGTAAGATTAAAGAGAAATTATTGCTCATTGATTATCAACAAATTTTGTGCAAACAAGCACACAATTTGAGGCAGAAAGAGACCTTTCTTTGGGAGTACACTACAGAGTTCTTCAAATTGAACTGCTCAGATCAGGAATTAAAGAATCGAAGTGTCAAAGTTTAGTGAGGTATGCTAATGGATTAAAAATTTCAAATCCAAGGCAAGATGAGTACCCATTATTTCTGAACCTTGGATAAAGCATACCCAATTGCTTTGAAGGTAGAGAATAAATTGAATAGGAAACCACAATAGAATAATAGAGGAAAGGGCCTTAGATAAAGACAAAGAGCGAAGGTTGCAAAAGGAGTGTCTAGAAATGGGAGAGAAGATGAAGTGAGTGGTATCCACGTTACCAAAGGAGACAACAATGTTGGCATAAGCAAATGTTTTGAAAGAGGCAAGGGTAAGTATGTAATTAATTTCTATAAATGTGGAATAGAAGGGCACGAGGCATATGAATGCTTGTAGAAGCACAATCTGACAAGAAGAAAGAAGGAAAGAACCCATGTCAAGCAAGTAGATGAAGCATTAGTTGTTGGAGATAGTGTTGTAATAATTCAACAAGAACAAGGGGCAAACCTTATGTTCAGAAGGGTGTTCCTTAAGATTGAGAAGAAGTCTGTGGAGGAGCTTGCACAATGGAAGAGGGTTTTTAAAACCAAATGCAAGGCTTAGGATAAATGTTGTAATTTGATCATAGATGGAAGAAGAATAGTAAATTTCATGGTGTCCATAGAGTTGATCGAGAAGCTGGAATTGAAGTTCATTCCTCATCCCAATCCATATCAAGTTTTATAGCTACACAAGGGTCAACTTGTCACCGTGATATAAAAATGTTTGTTGAGTTTTCATATAAACAACCGTAGTAATCAAATATTATGTGATGTGGTTGAGATGGATGCATATCATGTGTTGCTTGGAATACCATGGCTATTTGATAGAAAGGTTTTCCATGATGGAAGGGAAAATACATATGAGTTAAACAATAATGGATAACATTATAGAATCGATCCAATAGTGGGATATGAAACAAAAGAAGTGCAAAAATGTGATGGTATAAGTGGTTACAACAAAAGTAGTCGAGTAATCTTGTGTTCAAAAAAAGAGATTTTGAAGGACTAAGAGAAGGTAAATTTCTATTTGTCCATAATGACAAACAAGCTACAAATAAAAATTGTAAAAGAATCACATGCCAATGGAGATTCAACAATTATTGAATAAGTTTGCAGCGATTGTTGCAGATAATATGTCAATGGGTACCCCCCATGAGAATTATTTCACATTAGATTGAATTGATTCCAAGATCAAGTCTACTTGACAAAGCTCCTTACAGAATGAATCCCACATAAAGTGAAGAAGTAAATAGACAAGTGCAAGAATTACTTGAGAAGGGTTTGCTCCAAAAAAGTTAAAGTCCTTGTGATATCCAAGTGGTATTGGCATCGAAGAAGGGTTGATAATGGAAAATGTGCACTAATTTGTGAGAAAGTAATCAAATTACTATTGAGTACTCGTTTCCCTTACTAAGAATGGAGGAACTCATGATATTTTGAGTGGCCTTAATCGCTTTTCAAAGATAGATTTAAAGAGTGGATGCCATCAGACCTGGATAAGGGAAGGTTATGAGTGGAAGACAACATTCAAGATGAAGGATGGATTGTATGAATGGCTAGTTACATCATTTGGACTAACCAATGCACCTAGTATATTTATGAGGTTGATTAATGAAATCTTGAATCCATTTCTAGGAAGTTTGTCATTGTGTATCATGATGACATTATGATTTTTAGCAGGTCTAAAGAAGAACATTTGGAGCACGTGAAATGAGCGTTGTCCATGCAAAATGAGGAGAAACTGAAAATCAATTTGAAAAGAATCATTTTCTTGCATGAAGAGCTAGTTTATTTTGGTTTTGTGGTTTCTAAGCAAGCTTTGAAGATGTATCCTACAAAGGGGAAATAAATTTTGGATTGGTCCATGCCCAAATGTACATTTGATTTATGAAGTTTCCCGGGGTTGGCGAGCTTTATTGAAAATTTATCATAAAGTTTTGTGGGATTTATATGCACCATTCACAAAGTGTATGAAGAAGGGAGTTTTCTAGTGGACATCAACAACAACAAATTATTTTGAGACCTTAAAGAAGAAGTGACCAAACAGTCAGCGTTTGCACTTCCATATTTTATCAAGGTTCAAGTGTATTTTAATGCAAGCGGTTCAGTTATTAGATCAATATTGAGTCAAGAAAATAAGTTCTTAGCATTATTTAGAGAGAAGTTGAATGATACTAATAAAAACTATTATGCTTCTAATTAGGAATTATATGCCATTGTTGATGCCTAGAAGAAATGGAGGCTTTATTTTATATCGACGGAATTTGTGTTGTTTGTTCATGATAAGGCACCACAATACAAAATAGTCAAGGTAAGTCAAATCAAAATCATTTTAAATAGGTAGAGTTTCTATAGAGCTACTCATTTGTTTTGAAACACTGGTTTGGAAAGTCTAATAAGGTTGCATTCATTAAGTCGAAGAATTATGTTGTTAAATACAATTTCAATTAAGGTTGTTAGTTTAGCTAGCATGAAAGAGTTGTACGTAGAAGATACATATTTTACAGAGGCATGGAAAGCATGCAAAGAACCATGGGGTACAAATAGGATACCATTTTTGGATTTTCACATCCAAGAGGGATTCTCGTTTAATAATTAAAAGTTGTATATTCCACAGAGTTCCTTAAGACTAAACATCATTCAAGAGTTGCATAGTGGAGTTTTAGGCTAAGGAATTGGTGGTTGAAAGGTATTTTTTTCCCAACATAAACTATGATGTCAAGAAGTTTGTTGACTATTGTAGAATTTGTCAATTGGCCAAAGGAAGGACTCATAAATTACATTGGATTGTATACTCCTTTAGTGAGAAACTATGGGAAGACACTAGCATGGATTTCATTTTTTGGACTGCCCAAGACATAAAGAGTTCACGATTCAATGCTAGTGGTGGTGGATGGACTTTCTAAGATGACATATTTCATACAATGCAAGAAGACTGATAATGCTACTCATGTGGCTATGTTATTTTTCCAAGAGATTGTGAGATTGTATGGGTTTCCTATGAGTATCACTTTAGCCAGAGATACTAGATTCCTTAGATATTTTGGAGGACTCTTTGGAAGAAAATGGGCTCCACATTTCAATATAACAACTTAGTTTATCATCTGCAAAGGATGGTCAAACAAAAGTGGTTAATTGGAGCCTAGCAAACTTGTTGAGAATTTTGATTGGAGGAAAACTAGGTCAATGGGATTTGGCTATAGCTCAAGATGAATTTTCCTACGGTAATTTAGTGAATAGATCTATTGGAAAAAGTCCATTTTAGGTAGTTTATGGTAGGTATCCAAAGGGTGTTGTAGATTTTGTTGAGATACTGAAAGCTAGGGTTAAAATGAGCGTTGATGAAAATATTTTTGTAGAGATCATGCAGGAGATCTATGGATAGGTTAAGAAGAAGTTACATCATAGTTATTATCTTTAATAAGAAGGTATATACAATGATGGAGAATTTGAGTGATAATTTTTCCAGAGGAACATATAACGAGATCAAGTACAAGAAAATTGGTCTATGTAGGATTTCAAGGAAGGTTTATGATAATGCCTACAAGTTGTATTTTCTAGAGGCCTTTGATATTTCTTCGATATTTGTCTCTAACTTATATGATTTCCATGAAGGAGAAGGGGATTATGAAGTAGGTACTATGGAAAGACTAGGAAAAATAGCTGACATGTAAGCTAGTTGAAGAAATTGAGGAAATATTGGCAAACAGGGTTAAGAAGAGAACCAAATTAGGTTGAGATCAATTGGAATATTTAGTCAAGTGGAAGAACAAGAACTTGGAGGACACATCATATATTGTTGAAGAAGAGTTGGGTTGCCTTCAATGGCCTACATCAATCCAAGGGTTCGTGGTTCAAATGAAATGAGTTGGATGCTCATGTTTTCTTACCAAGGGTGCTTGATGTAAGACCATGCTTGGGTTCATACATTTAGCATCCAAAGATTATTTTCAATCTGCATTATTAGTTAGTTTACTTAGTAGGAGAAATTAGGAGGTCCCATTCCTACAGAGGAGAAGAAATGCATAACTTAGTCCCCTTTTGTTACAAACCCATATGTTGTTATAGAAGGTAAATACTATGTATTTTGATTTATGTGGACTACGAATCCTTACAAGAGGTAAAATATAATTGAGATGAAATTCAAAAGTCATTAAAGGGAAATTGGTTGCATGCTACAAAGGGGGAAGTTGTAGAGACAATGTTGGTGGATACAAATCAATGCAATACTATTGGACTCTCATATGAATTTGATAGTCAAAGAGGAATTGTAAATTGGATGAATTTGTTTGGAGATGGATTCAAATCCATTCTGCAACAGAATAGGAGGAGCATTAGCGATAGTTACATATGTCTTGAAAGTTGATATTGCCATATTATTCATTAAAGAGTTTGATTATGTCCCACTCTTTGTGTCTAAATTTTTTTATAATGTCCATTATTTATTCTGTAGCATCTACATTTGAGCGAATATTTAAGTGCATGAATACTATAACTGTCGTAATACTCTGACAACAGCCATCTTGTTCTATAGCTATGTTGACATCCTATAGGGCTTGGTTGTGCACTACATTATCTCAAGCAATTTGGGATGAAATTCAAGTGGTTCAAGCCATTTTCTTGAGTGAGTTAGGAGGAAATTCAAGTTCTTCGTCAACTTTAGTAGCTACACCTGTGACATCAAAATCCCATGGATGTGGTGGTGTCTCTGGTATTATCTATGACAATCCCTTTCATTGTACATATTTCCAAATGTAACAACTAATTAAGAAAATGACAATTCACTAGAAAGATAAACTCCACAACTTACCACTTTCTCCAACTAACTTTACACACTGCTTTCATGCATGAATTCTCTATGCCATAAGACTACAGTGACAAACCCAAGCCAACCAATAATAAAATCATGTGATAGAAGAATAATGATGCCATGAATACACGTACATTCACATACCTTGAATCCACATCCACACCCATAGTTGGAACAAGGAAGTTTTATAAGCATGGAAATACCCGCTTCCATGAATATATAAAATTCTCACCTAAATGCTTTTAGTTCATAGTATTATTGTGTTCACATTAAATTATTTTCTTATGCTAAAAGTTTTCAACCAATAAACAATATGTTATATTTTACCATTGATAGTATGCTTGGTGTTTTCAGCTATGGGTGATGTCAATGCATATTTGACATGTTCATGGTTTGCAAAAATGAAGACCGACGATGTAGGGAGAAGAAAAATGATCAGCATGAAAACCTTCATCCTATAGTTTGATAAATACATCCTTTGATATTAATTTAGAGGCATTTGATCATGACCATTCATTTGATTCCTTCATGTTGCAACTAAGATTACCTTAAGATTAATTAAGGTAGACAAGTTAAGAAAATTTATATACACATTCCCATAGTAGTGTTCTTAAAAGTTAATATACATGGACATAACTCTTAGGCTTTCATGGTGGATGAGCTTTACAGTTTCATTTTTATTGGCCATGTTTTTTGAATTTAGATAAACATCTTTCTATATTTTTTTCTAGTTTGAGTGTATTTTTTTTAACCTAAATTTTAACTATTTTTATTTTAAAAAACTATCATTCCAAAAATAAGAATGTAAGAGCATGTAAGTGGGAAAAAAATAATATTAAATGAATTTAAAATTAGTTGTCTAAAATATTTAGAAAAAAGTTTTATTAGGAATACGGTGGTTTGTTGGTGGGGATAAATGGATTTCATTCCATCCATTCGGGTTCAATTCCGTTGATACATCTTTTGGCTTGGATGACTGACTGATGATTTACTCGACTTACCATCCACCATATTTGTTGGAATTTCCCAACAAAAATGGATTTTTCACTTGAAAAACAAATGGATGATACTTCATACCTATCTTATCTTATCTTGATTTAAAACAATCTCAAAAGAATAGTAATGTAAAATCATATAAGCTTGGTTAAGAATGGGAGATCATATTAATTTATATGTAATTTTCAGGAAATAAAGTTTATTTTAAAAATATTAAAAAATAATTATAAAAATTGATAAAAAATAAATAATTGTTATATCATATATGAGAAAGATATCAATGGATATGGGTAATGGTTTTCTAGGAATAACAACGTATTTTCCATGAAGAAGAAACAAAGGAAGCCCGAAATGACACGTGGCTGTTTCAAAACCAGGAAGTAATGAACTCTAGTGCCTTCAGCCTAGCAATCAACTTTGTAATTAATGAATGGGATTGTAATATTTATGAAGAAATTAAATTGAAACAGAACGTGATCCATTATATATTGGCTTTCTTTCCTGTTTTCTTTTGAAATTATCCCGTATTTAAAAGTTAATGTAGTTGTTTGAAGTTCGTATCAAAATTGATGAACAACAATGCTATATAATAATAGAATAAAGAAAGAGTGCAAAATTAAGATTTCTCTAATTCCAAAATATCTTATGTTAATTTTTTATTTAATATTAAAACTTTATAACTTATTAGTTATTATAATGCTAAGCAATTATAATCTTTCATTTTTCAATGCTTTTTTAATCTATACTATTTATTCCCAATTTAAGTAGGGAGTGTTCCCATTGTCCTTTTGGTTTAAGAGACTAGGTATGAATGAAGGTGACAATTGATGCTATAGAAGGAACCACATAAAAATAGGTCTATTTGTTTGCCCCTTCATCAACCAGTAACGTTGAGAAAAATACACTTGAAGCATATCAAAATGGCCAGCTAGAGGCTGTAGAGAATGTTGTTGTGCCAAAATCATAGAAGCTTGGACCAAGATAAATGTACTAAGGTGATGGATACAATTATGCTTTACTATTTGCAAAGTATTTGAAGAGCATTAATGCATTGTCCATGAGGTTTTCATTACAAAGATGAGTAATCAATGGTTTGTAAGATGAGACACTTGGAAAACAATTATTCAAAAGGATCCCATGTAGAATGACCATTTCTTTGTTAAATATATGGCTATGTTAAATGGCATAAATGACAATGTAGTAGGATCCTGAAGTTGGATTAGGTCCCTTAGACTTCATATTTTCTAAGAGCTTATAGAGGATGCCTCAATTGAAGTTGAAGATGACCCCGTTCATGTAAATCCCAAATGGTTATGGTAGTAAAAAACTTCTCGTTGCCACACTTAGTAGGGCTAGCTAAACATTTGGATTGTGCATATGGGGATGTGAAAAACTCATGACTAGACAATTTAAGGGATCCAAATGAAGAACCCTAACATTATTTCTTGCGTGCAGAATGGACACCAAGGAAATAGAAGAGCCAATATGTGTTGGCCCAAATGGATCCCTCAACGATAGGGTTTGCAAAATATACCAAAGATGAAGCATATAGTACATTTAGCACTAGAGTGTTTGTAGGATCGAAATAATGAACAATCCCTCATAAAAGCACTAGAGTATCAAGTTATTTCTTTCTCAACATAATTATAAAATTGAGTACAATGTCAATAACAATCAAATTATGATTACTTGAATTCTTCAAAACAACATAGCTAGTGTGATCAATAAACAAGCCCCAAAGTATTGAGTAGGAACCATTGTGCACTCTCTTGTGGCTGCAAATTTGCATTTTGAGAAAAGAATGATAGAGCAACCTCAAAGTTTGATGCTCCAATGTCGTTGGGCCAATTCTTCACACTCGTAAACTATTTCCATGAGATTGTGGGCTTGGACTTTTGAACACAATTTTTGGATGCATGCAATCTATGTGTCGGCTATACTCTTCATGAAACTTAAATCACAATGCAAATATCCTTCATTTGCTAGGAAAGTCATCATATAGTCTATTAATTACAAATGCATGGTGTTCTTGGAAGATTTTTTGCTTGAATTCAAATCCAAGTAGATCCTTGATGACCTATGTTTCACCAATTTTCTCTTGAGGAGGCACTCTAGAGGTTGGTTTGGAAGGTACATTTACTATGGTTGAGATAGACTTGGTGACACCAAGAAAAGGTACATTGGAAGAATCTTGCAATAGTGCATGGATTTGATTGTCAATCTTAGATGTCTCAATAGGGGTAAGATGATAGGGTGGGGTATTGCTAAGTGGGAAATTAGGCCTAAGGTCAATGTTATGCTTGCTATATTATAGGAGTGGAAAAGTGGTATGTTCAGTAAAAACAACTTGATAGTGAGAGAGGAAGGGTTCCAACAATTTGTGGAGGGGGGTTAGGGGGATAAATTTGATCAAGATTAGCTTCCCATAATACATAGATGTAAAATTTATGGAGGGGAACTTGATGTACAACATTATTACCAAATAGTGTTTCTAGAGAGGAACTTAGCAAAAGATGGGTGGAAGCAAGAGTGTCGACCATCCTTAGTGAGGGTGTATGTGTTAGGGAAAGAAGAATATATGGCATAGTTCTCATGCTAATAAGGTTCTATGAGAGGTGTCAAGTTCCATTAACACAGTTAGTATTCGAGGGATTCCTTTTGTTGGGAGGACCAAGGTTTGAAACTCAGCGCTGGTGGGAGGAGACAGGAGGAGACACCAAGAAATTCCATCCATGCTAAGGGTTGGTGTGGCCCAGGCCAGGTGCAATTCCCAGGTGATTTTGATGGCTTAGATGTCCCTTATACCATCTAAGCCAAAGGGGAGCATTTTCTGGCATGGTGCAAAATAGGTTGATTGGCTATTTT
>NWUY0300012974.1:31610-45581 GCA_004151065.3 Larix sibirica
ATGGGGACATTACATAAATATAGATGTAACATAGTAAATATGTACTTCCAATATTATTAGTACTAATTTAAATCTGGCATTGTATATGAATTGTGTACCAAATCCCATCATAACCTTCACCACACACTTTTAGGAGTTATAATCAACCATATAAATGTACAAATGTCCTCATTTACTTTGTAGAAATCCAATGGAATATAGATGTCATGTGAGAGATATACATGTAATGCATTACATTGTAACTATTATTATTATATACTTATTTACGAAATTAAAAAAAAATGGTATATGAATTGTTTAAATGAAAAGCAATAACAAAACAGCTTTAACTCCCACCCCACACACTTTTAGGAGTTATAATCAACCATATAAAGGTGCAAATGTCCTCATTTACTTTGTAGAAAGCCACTGGAATGTAGATGTGGTGTGACATATGTACATATAATGCATCGTAACTATTGATATTGTATAATTATTTATGAAATTAAAAAATAATGTACATGAATTGTTTAAATGAAAAGCAATAACAAAATAGCTTTGAAAACGACATGACATGGCAATGAAGAGTGATTAGAAATGGTTTATTGTGGCATTTAAAACAGCTTTGAAAACGACATGACATGGCAATGAAGGGGCTTTCACCCACCTCATGAATGATACTAGCCCTTCTTTGATTTTATTACAAGAGACCATGTGCTCAGAATTGGAGGTTGTTAAGAAGATGTCCCATATCCTACCTGGCTAGGAAGTTGTAGCAACTGATGCTCGGGGTTTGTCGGGGGGTTTATTTGTGGGTTGGAACCCCAAACACTATGACTTTCGGGCCTTCAGAACTCGTTGGGGCATTCTGTTGGAGGGTGTCTACACTGTTAACAGTCAACCTTTAACTGTTTTGAATCTTTATGGCCCTTACAGGGACCGGATTCCCTTTTGGTCTTCTCTATGCAATTCTGGGTTACTACATAAACCATTTCTTATCATTGCTGGCGATATGAACTTTACCAGGGGGCTGCTGAAATTTGGGGATCTCATGCCCGGATGGATGACTTAGCTGGTTATTTCAATACTCTTCTGGAATCTTATGAGTTGGTGGATGTTGTTCCAAGTACACTCATGCCAACTTGGACCAATGGCCGAGATGGCAGTGAGGGTATACACAAAAGACTGGATCATTTTCTTGTGAAGGCTGATCTCATTAATATGTGGGGTAGACACAGGTCATGGGTTGGTCCCACAAAGTTCTCTGACCATTGGCCTATTTATTTACAGTTCGATGACACCATTTGCAAGATTAAATACCCTTTCAAATTTAATTGCATGTGGTTGGCTAATGGTGATTTTTGTAAGATAGTCAAAGAATTCTGGGTTAATGATGAGAGGCATCCTGACTTAAATCCTATGGACTCCTTTGTGGAGAGACTCCGAAGACTGAAAGGATTGGTGTCACAGTGGATCAAATGCAAACAAAAGGATGACCGGAGTGTACTGAAGAATTTGGAATTACAGCTACAGGAGCTGTCACAGTTTAATCTGGGGGTGGAATGGGATGCTGAGATTGGTATGAAAATTAAAGAACTTGAAACCAAGAAGGAAGCTCTGCTATTGCAGGAATAATTGGAGTGGCGTCTCAAAAGCAGGGCGGTTTGGATTCAAGCAGGAGATAGGAATTCGAAGTTCTTTCATGCCTTCGCCACACACAGGAAGAATACTAATAGTATTTGGGAACTCAGTGACTCTACAGGGAATATTATTAGAGGTTTGGATGAACTTCTCACTACTGCTAAAACACATTTCCATGAGGCTTACAATGTGGATGGTAATCTCGGTCTTAATTCCCAACTGAGGGTGGCTAGACACTACCCGGTTATGATAGATGAGTTCAATGCTGCTGAATTATGTAAGGTTGTTACCCTACAAGAGATTGAGAGGGTATTGAAAGGATTTTCCAAAGACAAAAGTCCTAGCCCGGATGGGTGGACAGTTGAACTTTTTATGGCTTTCTTTGATGTTATGGGTCAGGACATTCTTCATATGGTGGAGTATTCCAGGGTGGAGGGATACATTACTAACAGCTTGAATTCCACATTCTTAACTCTCATTCCTAAGATTGGCAAGCCAAGCACGTTCAGTGATTTTAGGCTTATTGTTCTTTGCAACTTGGCTTATAAAGTAATCTCAAAGATTATTGCTCTGAGACTCAAGCCTATATTATCTCAGCATATCTCAGGGGAGCAGTTTGGTTTTTTACAGGATCGACAAATTTTGGATGCCATTGGCATTACTCAGGAGGTTATTCACTCGGTGAAATCCAAGAAGATGGTTGCTTTATTGCTCAAGATTGATCTAGAGAAGGCTTATGACATAATTGATTGGGACTTTCTGCGATTGATCCTTATACAAATTGGTATTCCACCACTTTTTCAGCATTGGATCATGGCTTGTGTCACAACGGCTAACATTTATGTACTGGTCAATGGAGCACCCTCAGATTTCTTCAAAATATCCAGAGGGGTGAGGCAAGGGTGTCCATTGTCACCACTTATCTTCCTGCTGATTATTGAGGGCCTTAGTAGATTGAGTGGGACTGCAAAAGATTCTGGTCACATCAGAGGTATTACACTTGCTGAAGGTCTGCCTCATACTCATTCACTATTTGTGGATGATGTACTCCTTGCTGGAATGGCTTCTGTTGGGGAATGGAAACTCTATCAATCCACCATTAATACATTCTGTGATGCTTCAGGTATGTTAGTTAACCATAGAAAATCCAATATTTATCATTTTGGTATTGGAGCTCAAAATTTAGATATTTTTAAGAGCATGCTGCCATATCAGTTCTGCAATTTGGAAGTTGGTTTTAAGTACCTTGGGTATTTTCTTAAACCTTGCACATATAGAAGGAATGACTGGATGTGGCTGGTTGAGAAGGTGGAGAAAAAGATAAACCACTGGACTTACAGACTCTTGTCTGTTGGGGGAAGACTCACTTTGATTAAATCTGTTCTTACAGGTATTCCTGTGTATTGGTTCTCAATGATGCAGATACCTTGCTCTATTGTTAACTGCATCAGGAAGTTATTTTTCAGGTTTCTTTGGTCTGGGGGTACAACAAAATGCAGTTTGGTCATGGTTGGTTGGGACAAATTGCTCATCCTGAATGTGGGGGTGGATGGGGCATTAGGAACCTGTCACTGTTCAACTGTGCTCTCAAAATGAAAAATTTTGGCGTGGGTTTTTTGGCCCTGCTTTGTGGACTGCAGTGCTTAAGGCTAAATATATCAAGATGGATATTTTTAAATGGATTCGGAGCCCTTTCAAAAAACAAAGGGGAGTCTCACCGATTTGGGCTAGGTTTCTAAAAGTGTACAATTTGATGGTCAGTGATCTATCCTGGAAGGTTGGAAACGGCACTAATATTTTAGTAGGGATTGACCCAATATTGGGTATGGAGGATGAGTACACCCTTTCTGAAGAAACTATCAAAACATTGCATAGGTTTGACTATGCAACACTCAGCAAGATCAGAAGAGTAAATTATAGATCCCTTAAAACCTATTGGTTAACTGCTATGGAGTTGGGATTAGAAGGCTATGAGGCTACTGAATGGCAGCAATATACTAGGAAACTCAATTCTATTGGTTGTAGACTTACTGCTGAAAATGATTGTATTATCTGGACAAAAAATAGGGCTACTGGCATGGTTACTGCAAAACTGGCTTATCAGAAAATTATTACACATAAAGGCATGTATCCTGCAAACTGGTGGTATAAGGTTATTTGGAAATGGAAGATACCGGTGAAGGTACAATGCTTCATGTGGCATGCCTTAATGGGTAGCTTGAAGAATTGGGAAAATTTGGCCATAAAGGGGTGGATTGGCCCTGGTTTTTGTTATCTCTGTAGGAACAGTTCTGAAACGTCACAACATATTTTGGTGGAATGTGATTTCACTAGAACTCTGTGGAATTTAATTATATCACACCTATAGTTGGAGCTGCAATGGGAGATGGGTTTATTTATAGAAAATGTTTATAAATGGCAGCATGAGTGCAAGAGCTTTCCACACCTTCCTGCACTAATATCCTGGATGATCTAGTGGATTAGAAATAAGGCCTTGTTTGAGGAGGAGCGGCCCAACATACATTCCACTTTCCTCAAGTCTTTGGCTATTATAAAGGATTACAAGCTTACTACTGGTTTGAGAAATATCAGAGTTATCAGCTCCTTTTCCTTTGAGTGTCATAAACCGGTTGGTTTTTTTGATGGATCTTCCATTGATGGCTCTTGTGTTGTTGGTGGGGTAATATATATCAACAATGATCATTATATTACACTTAAGATGGGCGTGGGTACATGCACTAATACTAAAGCAGAGTTGTTAGGGATTTGGTGTATTATTACAGTGGCAGCTATCATGGGATTACTGGATCTGTCTGTATTTGGTGACTCCAGGGTGACTATAAAGTGGGCACTTCAGGAATACCAACTCAATGTCATATCTTTGCAACAATGGTGCTGCAGAATTCTGGAAAAGATCAAACTGTTTAAAGACATCACTTTTATGCATGTCTACCGTCAACATAATACTGTTGCTGATGCACTTTTGAAGGAAGCACATGGCGAAGCTGAAGGTATTGTCTTTTGGGAAGAATTCTAGGAAAACTTTAGTTGTGACAGGGGGAGGGTCAACTTGTTTGATTACTATTAACTAAGCAGGATCATGACTGAAAATAGGGGGAATGGTTTGTTTTTTGACATCTTGGTAGTTTTCTCTTCTGAAGTATTATGTAATTCTGTACTTAAACTCTGGATATAGTTCTGCATATAAGTCTGCGTGCAGATTTATGATTTTTGTACTATTTGATTCGTTTTTATTAATGAATATCAGTAGTATGACTTTTTTCCACTGAAAAAAAAAATGAAGAGTGATTAGAAATGGTTTATTCTGGCATTTAAAACTCATTGTTGATGGCCCCAATTACTTCTAAAAATTAATGGATGATTCCTCCAAAAGATATGTGCCTATCACAATAAGAAATAAATCATATGCATTCGGAATTTTCAAGACATCCAAGGAAATTTCAAGATGTGACAAAAGGTTGAATTCGATTTCAACAATAATCATAGTTTTCTAAAAATGTTACGTTCAAAACAAAAAGTTAGTTCATGACTTAATACCCGAGAATAAATCCAGGTCTTTTGAAAGAAAGAACAATCAAATTGTGGTAACGGGAAACAAATGAATTTACAAGCCACCACGAAAATATAAGCCCACCAACAAATTATTCATTTAAAGATGCCAAAAGCGGGTTGGAATACAAGCCACCTCGAAAATATAAGCTCAACAAAAAGAAATGATTCACTTGAAGATGTCAAAAGTGGGTTGGACTAGAAGAAATTTGAAGGTTGAGAATTATGAATATTTGCTTGAGTTCATATTCTTAGGCAAAGGCCATACACTCTATGTAACACTACTATAAATGTTGGCAGTCATGATGGCATTATACAATTTGAGAACAGGAATATGAGTTTGATGTATGTAATTTTGTCATAAAAGTTTGTAAGAATGCAATGGGGAACAGTTTAGGGTTCAAATCAAGGATATGCAAGCGACCTTGAGGCCTAAATGAAGTTTTGTAGAGCAATTATGAAGAATAGAAAAGCAAGGTAGGGGCAAATGGAGAACAATGACAAATACAAAAGCACACAGGCCTCATCAATCAAAAAGCCTTCATTAGCGAGAGGTTCAACAAGAAAAATGTCTTCTCAAAAGCCTATTGGTTGGAAAAGATAAAAGAACACAAAGGTAAGCAACATCATTCAAGAAATATGGGGTTCATATCATATCAAAATCCCTCAACGAGGTACATGAACCACAAGCAATATCAAGTGAAGGGGATATCCGAGGAAAGCAGATGGATCCATACACCATTTAAGATCTTCCCAAGTCCTCACTACAAGAGATCAATATTGAGAGAGAATTCCTTGCTACCTCAAATCCCTTGTGCACTTAGCATTGTAACAAACATAAATGTAATTATTAATTAATAAACTTGGAAATAGATTTGACAAGTTATTTGAATATTCCCAAAGATAATGGCTAGAATTAATTTTTTTTTTAAGAGATACTTGCTTTGAATATAATAGGAGATGGATTTGAGACAATCTTTGTGAGTTAAAATCCGTCAAAGCATAGAGCATCAGTGATAATTAATGATCATAGAGAGAGGATCGACCAACTAACTGAAAGACAAGATGAGTTATCGATGGAACCTTAAACTTACAAAAATCCGCCAATAAACTCGAACTAATCGACCACAACTCATGAGAAAGGTCATGATACAAGTGGACCCAATAGAATTAAAATCAAAATATCAATTTTAGAAAATGAAGCACCACCAAAAATATCATTAGCTTCAATCTCATGCGCCCAAAAAAATAGAAATAAAGATGTGTATCAAATATAAACAATTACTCCAAAAGACATAATACAACAACCAATTGCAAGGGTGATAAGATCCATGCTGCAACTCAAGATCTAAAAGCTGAAAGGAAGTGCAAAAAATTGAAGCATAAAAATACTTGAAGATTCTGGAAATATTCATAATTGTATAGTAGTTATCAATGTCATAAACAACTAAACCTTTTATGTACCATACTTGGGACCTCACAATTACGTTTGTTAATGGACAAGAAGTCAATGGAGGAGATAAATGTCATGAAGTCTTAGTTCAAATCCAAGAACTAGAGCTACAAACAAGATTCTACATTCTACCACTCAATGAAATGGATATGGTTCTAGGTTCAGAATGATTGATGCACTTGGGCACATATTCCACTAACCTTGAAGAATGTTTTATAGAGATTAATTGGTGAAGTCAGCATTATAAATTATATGGTGTTGAATCTGCATGCATACTTGTAATGCATATACAGAATGTAATTTTGTTCACCTCNTGTGTTTTTTGACATATTGATAGTTTTCTCTTTTGAAGTATTCTGTAATTCTGTACTTAAACTCTGGATATAGTTTCTGCATATAAGTCTGCGTGCAGATTTATGATTTTTGTACTATTTGATTCGTTTTTATTAATGAATATCAGTAGTATGACTTTTTTCCACTGAAAAAAAAAAGAGTTTCAAATGAGGTAAGGCAAGGTTTTTGAAGCAGAATTAATGTAAAACATATATTAGTCTCCTTTCGCAAGCAATCTTAGTATAATTTTCCCACGGATGCATATCTCTATAAGTCACCTTCATTGATCATGCATATATTATGATGAGCTGATATTGTTAACATTTCCATTAGTACTCCAGGATCGGTTCTTTGAAAAGAAGTAAACATACAGGTCTTTTTGGATGTCACATGGACTAGAAATTAGTAGTTCATGTGACATCAAAATGGCAGTGCTTTGTTCATGTAGTTTCAAGCATCAACGTGTAGGAATCCCTTTATCAGGATCTATATAATTATTAATAAGAAATCCTTTGCTGCTCCAAAATCCTGATCTTTGGCAATTTTCTCCTTTGAAGTCAGTGAGTCCCTACGCTGCTGGATCCATCTGCCCTTGGGGGCAGATCCACGGATCCCCAGGTTGAAACTGGATTCAAATTGGGATCCACCTAGATCCGCCCAGGATCCACTCCAAAAAAATTATAGGTTTAAAACTACAAAAAATATGAGCAATTATCTAGGTCCTCTTCAAAACTAGCTGCAATTATAACTAGACAATTATTCGTTCGCTTGTGACGCCTTGGATTTTGAGGGTGCTTTCAAAACTGACAGCAATCATGAACCATAGAAACAAAATCCTGTTAGAGCTTATTGCTTTGTAAGATAACAGCAAGGGTTTGCCAGAAAGCGCAGACAAGCTATAGGACGTCTGTTGAACACTGTAGATATATGTCAAATATTAAACTTAGATTGATTGTTGTGCCACAATTGATTTTGGCTGTTGATTCAAGAGATATCGACACGACAATTAATAACGGAAATCATCGCACAACAATCTCCGCTCTTGATTCAAGAGGAGGTATCTATGCCAGGATTTTTATCAATAATCATTGTATATATATATATATCTAAGTTAATATATCTACACTATTTATGTATATGTCTACATTAAGATACATCAACTTTAGGTATGTCTATGCCATTAATGCGTATATCTAAGTTAATATATCTACACCATTAATGTATACATCTAAGTTAAGATAACTTATATCAACAATCATTGTATATATATCTAAGTTAATGTGTATATATATAACACTTTAGTAACTTGAATTATAATGTATATAGTCTCAGGACAATTCATGCAACAGCAACACGAACCCCCCCCCTACCAGCTCTCGACAGATATTCACCTCTTCTAAACAGAAATATCCCCAAAATCTTATCCAGTTCAACCTCTAATGAACTCCGGATTTTATTTACAAAATAAATTAACAAATTTGAAGATCTCTGAATCCAATTCTGTAATAGAACATGTCTGATCATTGCAGAAATTGAGAAATGGGTTATTGGAATTGATACCGAAATTAATGACAAACAATTCGATAGCTTGTCTTATTTTATAAAACTTTTGTAACATACTCCAAAAATCGAAGAGGACGTGGTTTTGTTGATCTCGGAAGAACGAAGGTGAAGGTCCAGACAAATAATTCACAAGAAGGCATAGAGGAAGAGCCAAGAGAGTGGTTGTGACAGACATAGGGATAATTGGCCATCAATTGGACAAATAATTCACAAAGTTTTAAAGGTAATTCTCAAAATACTAAATCCAAATCCTGCAATTACTATGGCAGAGATAATCATAATGAAGAAGATTGTTTTCTTAAGAAAAAACATGAAGTTGAAAGAACTAGAGGTAGAGGTTGATGTAAAGGCAGAGGAAGACGAGAAAGACATCAAAGCAATTTTGTCAAAAGCAGTACAGTTGTTCACCAAACTAAACCTAAAACTAATTATCTTGTTATGGCCACACAAAAAGAAGTCGTTGCATCACAATGTGTTTTGTATATTGATTATGGTGCTACCAAACATGACTGGAAAGAGAGAAGTTTTTTTGAGCCTAATAGATGTGAAAATTGTAGAAATTTCAAAAAACTGTCCAATCTGAAATGTCCACCTCTCTCTTATGAGGCCATTGATCTACTTCACAGAATTTTCAATCTTAGAGCAATAATCACAATCAAATCTAAAATCACAAACTTTGGAAAACAATGTTACACTTCAAGTTATCACATTAGTGGAGATAAATTACAATACCTCAACTCATCCCAAGCTCGTACAAGTCCTTTTAGCTCATCCCAAATAATGACCCTTCACTATATCCAAACCCTAACTAGGGCATCCACAATCACTATAAACCCAAACCAGCAATACTAAGGCCAAGCAAGGCATCCCACCAAGCTCTACAGGGCAATCTTGGGCCTTCCAAATAAGCCAAGATCACAACAATTGTCAAACTGCAACGTCTCCCACTTGCATCATGTTACCCCTTAACATGTAGGGGTGACTCGATGACCGATGCTTTGTGATTTTGATCACATCTATCAGTTCCACAAATAAAATCTATAGTTTGCCCGTGGATAATTGCCATAGACACTTCCAGCTTGCTTAAATCACCATGTTATGTACCAGAGATAGATGGGGACTCTTCAATTGATGCCAGTGTTATGACAGATGTTATAACTTATACTTGTTGATGCATGGGGATTGCCTTCTTCTATGTGGGATATGACCATNAAAGCAAAGGGACTAAGCCAAAAAAGGCTAATAAAAAAATGAAAGAAAGGGGGTCGCAAAAAAGAGGCACAAGGAAAAGGTAACTCAAGAAAAAGAGCTCCCTTCAAAGGCACACATGTGAAAGAAAAATCTAAAACCCCTAGCTCTTGAGAGCTAAGGGGTAGACCTAAAACTCATTCACATTTCTATGATGGTCAACTCGCGAAAACCTCCTCCCTAGTACCACATTCACTTCATCACCCTCACCTCACTTAAAAAACTTAGAAAATGCACCTTGTCTTGCGGGTTTAGCATGTAATAAGGGTTAAATTATAGTCACAACATGGTAAGTCTAAGGTTAATAGGATAATTAATTAAAAGGTCATTGAGTTATTAGGAAAATACATGATTATGTTTATATATTTGAAGGTATTTTTCCCTAAGTTATAAGTTGTGGGGACCTCCTAAAGCCAACGACTTAGTCCTTTTCATGGTCTAACACTTGTTTTAAGTCACATATATGACTTATGGACCCAAAATGGTGAAGTGCTCCCCCTTTTCACGCTTTATGGAGGTTGTGTATGGAGTTAAGTGTACATTTTATGGAGGATCGTGGAATACGTTTTGGCATGCAATCAACCCCATATATCAATTAGTTGACCCACTAGTTCGAATTTGGAGGAATCGCTTCGTACATGGAGCACCGTAATCTTGTTACCTCTCCTGAAAGAGGCTGAAACGTTGGGCAGCCCACATCAAGTGTACATCTTATGGATACACCCCCTCTTTATTGATGGTGTCCCCTCCTAAGTAATGATGTGAGGCTTTCTCTGTAGTTTGTGGGGGCCCCAAACTTTATGAAATTAACTTCAAGAAGCCGAATGGGATAAAATACATCTCACGTGGGCTTGTTTTATTAATATTTATCCTTCTCTCATGCTAGACGAATCTCATGTGGGCCACTTAGTTGGTGTCTATTTCTTTCTTAATGGACGCCTCTATGGCTGGGAGATCATGGTAATTATTTGAATGGATGATCATGGATCGATCCACTTAGTGGGGGATAGTTCAACCTTCTACTTAGAGATGCACCCCCTATTTTTGGCATTTATCTAAAGATAATCTCTCTCCTTGGGATGTGGATTGATTGGATAAGGATATAAAGGTGGCATAACAAACCACTAATTTCATGTATTTTTGACTGTCATGAAGAGATACTTAGGGTTTTGGTATTTCAACCATGTCATGAGAAGAATTTATTATTCTTCTATCGAGTCAGTTAGTCTCCCTTCCTATATAAGAGACTCTCCTCTCATCGTAAAACTTGTTAGAAACTTGTGGATAACTCTCTCTTTTTACTTTTTGCTTAGCTATTGTGGTAAATGCTTGTGGATGGTTGATGCTAGCGCTATCTTGAAGAAATTTTGCTTATGCTATGGTGTAGTAGATTAGAAGCTGAAATTTTCTGCTGTAGTAGATTAGGTTTGCTAGTTTAAATTCCTTATTCTTTAGCAAAATTTGCTACAGCAAATGCTAAATCATTTTTAAATTTAAGTTTGGGAATATTTGGAGCAATAATTTGAATATTTGTTTTGTGCTTTCAAGCTTGAATTTAAATCTGGGTTTAGCATCTTAAAATCAACTCAAAAAGACTTGAATAACATACAAGTTGATTGCCCCTATTAACAGCTTGAAGTTTCAAATTTCAATAAATTGTTACACATAAACCTTGCTGTTTCGATTCATTTCCAGCCTAGTTTGCACTTATTTTACCCATTTAAAAGGCTGAAACTTTCTGCTGTTTTAAGAGTAATTTGTTGCTTTAATCTACAGCATAAAAACACTCATAACAGCATTTCAAGTGGGTTTCAGATCTGCTATATCTCTAAGATGGTACTTAGCTCATAGAACATCTAATTTCCCCTGTCACAAAGGAATTGAAAACTAACCTGTAATCTTCTGTTAATTTATCAACTTAAACAGCATCTAGAATCATGCAAGATGTTATTTATTCACAATTAAGGTTTGTCTTTCAATTGTTTGCATCTACACTTGTTTGCTCGAATTAGTCTAGCCTATTTCCAACTATCTTCTATCATTCTAAAGGCTGTAATTTATTGCTGATGTAAACACGCTGGTTCATTTTACATTTTAATAACAGCAAGCATTTCACATTTCATATCTGGAAACAAAGGGTTAAATTTAACACTAAAGAACTTACAATAAAAACCATAATTAATTCTGCAATAATCACAATCAAGATCTGAATTTGTAATGATTAGTCAACTTAGTTTGAAGCGTCAAACCCATAGAATTAAGACCTAGGATACATAATGTAAGTCCTCCTTGCTTAGGCTATGCCTTTAAGACGTAATTGATCTTAGGGAATCCCCCTTAGTATTGGATTTTCATCCAAACACTAAAGTGAAGAGAAATTGTTGTTGAGGTGACAGTAGCAACACTTCTAGAGTCACCCTCAGCTAAACCCTAGTGATGACCTTGCAATTTAGGGTTGTTAGTTTGTGTGGTAACACATCACACGAGCTATCGAGGAGATTCACACAGTTGCATCCTACAAGCTACAATACTCAACACTTGCATCCCACAAGCCAAGTAACCCTGGTCCCTACCACTAGCATCCCACAAGCAATAATCTTTGTTACAAAAGTAATACATGATCCTCTAAGATTGTCCAAATAGCTAGCCCCACACCAACTATCAATCTCTATGGGGAGGCCAACTATAAAACATGGACCAAGTCCACAAGCAACCCCAGGCTAAGTTGACAAACAAAGCCCCAAATGGAGTGCTCCTCAAAGCAAGGTGTCTACATGTCACACCTAGCGTTTGTCCAACACCCAAGCTAGGTGTCCACATGTCAAGCCCTCCTCCTCCAAGATTGTGCGCCCTCCAATTAATAGCTCCTCATCACAAGTATTCCTCCTCAAACTACATGTAAGGTGGTCACATGCTCCTAGGGCCAAGCACCCAAGCTCCATGAGCCTAACAACATCCTCCAAGCTGGTTACTCCACACGTTCCAAGCATCAATCATCATCAACAAGTGCACCATTGTAGAAGATGTCAAATATGCCACATATGACAACTATTGCATCAAGAAGTACGGCTCTCTGGCATTGATCCCAAGGCAAGCATACAACCAATCTAAACTCTTCAAATGTAAGTCAAAAATTAACAAAAAGGAATAGGAGACCACAAGCCCTTCACATCCCATGAAATGCCCTCCTAGCTGGGTGGACAATGAAAACACTTTTGGAACAACCAAAAGCTAACAAAATGAAGTTAGAGGGGAGATACCTATGCAAGTTTCATGAGATAATGTCAAAAATATACATAATGTCCTTTATGTTCCAGCCTTAAAAGGCAAATATATTATTTGCTAGTAAAATTGCAGATGAAATTCTTATTGTTATTTTTTAAAAGAAACAATGTTTGATTAAAACCCAAAATAATAAAATCATTGCTAGATGAGAGTGTAATAATGATATGTACAGATTTGAAGGTGTTCCAGCGGGCTTTCCTAACATGCTCTACTTTAGAAAATCAGCTTTAGCATGAAAGGTATGGCAACTTAAATTATTTTTATCTGAGATTAATTCATTTAAAATTTTGGTGAATGGATTCCCTCAAATTAAAAATAAGAAAGGAGTTTGTGAGGAATGATTAGCAGGAAAACAACATCACAAATTTGATGACAGACAAACAAGAGCAACTCAAGTATTTCACCTCATTTAATAGTGATGTTTGTGGAGCCATGCAAACTCAATCTATAGGAGAATCAGAAGCTACGTACTTTGTTACAATTGTTGATGATTTTTCAAAAAAAAGGGTTATTTTCTGAAATAAAAATCAGAGGTCTTTGAAACTTTTAAAAGATTCAAAGCAACGGTTGAGAATGAAAGTAGTTGAAACATTAAGATGCTGATGCAAACTCAAACTATAGGAGAAGCTATGTACTTTGTTACATTTGTTGATGATTTTTCAAAAAAAAGGTTTATTTTCTGAAAGAAAAATCAGAGGTCTTTGAAAAAATTTTAAAATTCAAAGCAATGGTTGAGAATGAAAGTAGTCGAAACATTAAGATATTAAGGCATGATAAAGGGAATATGAATCCAAGGCATTTCGTAATTTTTGCTATCAGCGTGGCCTTCAAAGGCAAACCTTTGCTGCAAAGACACTGCAACAAAATGGTGTAGCAGAAAGAAAGAATCATTTGATAAT
>NWUY0300012976.1:30750-44168 GCA_004151065.3 Larix sibirica
TATAAACAGAGAAGCATGTAAAAACAAGGTAATGTGCCATCATAGTGTTATTTACTTACAACCCCAAAATTTTAAGCAAACTAAGAAAAACAAAAAATGAAAATTCAAAACACAAAATTATATCATCCTTTCTGGTTTTCCTTATTTACTTTCCAGATCTCAAGCTGTGATTATATTCCTATTATATTATTAGTCTCTCGGCCCATTCATATTATTTCAAAATAAAATTAAAATTACCATAAGTTTTAAATTCCAACTTTGAGATGCTTGGGCGTTGAACTTCTATATTCTAGTGGAAACTCCAGTACAAACATCTTCTAGCGCCATTACCAAGGACAGAGAAACGAAAGTAAATTTATTCCCTAGGTATTGACATCTTTTTAATTGATTTTGAAGGTGAACAAGACCAGTACAATTTTGTAGACTAAATTTTCACCTTTGTTTCAAAAAGTAATTATGGCTCCTAAGAATATTGGGACTAGGGGAACTCCTTTAACTCCTTTGCATTCAGTGGTTTCAGATCCGGAATGGATTTTGAGGGAGTCCAGACAAAACCTCAATTCCACACCATCGGGAATATTCTAGTATTCTTCAGCTTCAATAATACCAGGTGAATTGGATTAGAACCCTCCTTATTCATATTCATCATCTTTAGAAGAAGAAGAAGGGAAGCAAGTATTGTCAATTACTATCCCTCTGTTTCAAATCTTAAATCCTGCTACCCTAGCTAATAATTTTGAAGTTTATACTAATCCTTTGTCATTTGAAAAAATAAAAGAAGAGATCCTAAACTCTGGAAAATTTGACTTCCTAAAGCTTCATTTGTCACCTTATACACCTCTCACTATTAAAATTCCAATTATCCAATTAGAGGCTAAAGTACCACTTTCTCCACAAACTCAGACTATTCCAAATATGGTTGGTCAACCCACTAATAGGATGGATGTTGTAGTGGCTACTATATATGCCCCATTAGTTTTACCAAATCCTCTTAACGCCATTCCTGGTGGTGATTATAAGAAATACCTTCCAAGGTTTAATGGCCAAGGTGAGGTTACAACAGAAGAACATTGGAATGCTTATTTTAGTTATGCTGNCCTCAGCTCCAGAAATACCAGGTGAGTTGAATCAGAGTTTTCCTTCTTCAGTTTTGTCAACTTTTGAGGAAGAAAGGAAGCAAGATTTGTATATTACTATTCCTGAGATCCAGAGTTTAAATCCTACCACTCAAGTTGATAATTTTGAATTCTATACTAATCCTTTGTCATCCAAAAAAATAAAAGAAGAACTCGTAAATTCTAGATAGTTTGACTTCTTAAACCTCGGTCATCACCTTATACACCTCTCACAAGTAAAATTCCAATTAGCCAATTTGAGTCTAAACCGCCACTTTCTCCACAAACTCAGATTGTCCCAAATATGGCTGGTCAACCCCTAATAGAATGGATTTCATAGTGGCTTCTAGATATGACCCATTAGTTTTACCTCGGCCACTTAATGCCCTTCCTAGAGGTGATTATCAAAAATATATTCTAAGGTTTAATGGCCAAGGTGAGGTTATAGCAGAAGAACATTGGAATGCTTATTTTAGTTATGCTGACAACCAAAATATTGAACATCAGGATGTTTGGATGCGAGTATTTGTCCAAATCTTGGATGGGGAGGTGATGAAAAGGTTTAGAGAATCGCCAAGCAATTCTATAGATGGGATTGGAGCTTTGGAAGAATATTAAATATGAGACAATGGGGAGATACCAAGGATTATCTTTATTATATAATTGAGTTTGGAGCTTTGAAAAGAAAACTTGATGAGATAATTACTGATTTTACCAAACATTTCAACAAAATGTATAGGAAGATCCCTGTAGAGATTAAGCCTACTGAGACATTTGCAAAACTTACTTATGAAAATTCTTTTGATGCTGATTTCTCCTTATTATTAAGAGAATGAAGATATGTCACTCTTTCAAACATGCAAGAAGTAGCCTTGGAGGTAGTCTGTCAAATTTGATGGAAGCAAGCAAGCTTAGGGATAAACTAGAAAATCATGACGAGGATAGGAAAAATAAAAAAGAAGTGGTACCATCTACTTCAGGTGTAAAATCAATAGATAATAAGATGGATGAGATGACCAAACTCATTAAGAATTTATCTTCAAAAATCAGTAGATTGGAAATGGAGAATACAACTCAAAATACACCTGTCTAGGATGGACATAATAGAAACCCAAATCAGTTTAGACGACCTTTTGTCCTGAGGTTTTTACCTAGGGAAAGAATAAATAATGATGATCAAAGAATACAGTTTCCTTTCCAAAATAACCCAATGGATGAAACTGCGGAGATAATAGAGTTGAAGTTGGAAGATCCAGATCAAGACATAAATTATCTGGAAGAGGAATCTTCTAATGGTTTTCTCACTAAGTTTGATTATCAACATTCTATGTGTTTTGATTAGGAAAATAATAATTTTCATCAACAAAATGTTTCATATTTGGCATATTCAGTTAATTTTTATCAAACGAACCCACATAAGTCTTATAATTTAAGATCTGGAGCAAAACAAGTTTCCTAAAATCTTAAAAGAAAGGTGGTTACTCCTATAAAACAACCACCTAAGTCTACTATTGAAAAGAGGCAAGGTTAGCAGGTCAGTAGAGATAAGCCTGTATAAGCTGAAGAAACAAGTAAAGCTATCCAAGGATTCAATTTTGAACATGAGCTTAGTAAAATTAAAATCCTTGTTCCATTAACAGATCTTATGAAAACTCAGTCATATAGGGATCCTTCTCTTAAGGTGTTAAATTCACAAACTAGTCAATTCGCTTCTGATGTTATCAATTTGCAAGATGAACAACCCACTATTATTTTTGGTCCTAATTCGCCTGATAAGTCTGAAAGTAAAAATAATTTTCCTCCAACATTTTATGTCACTCTCACAGTCCATAAGATGTTACATAATTGTCTTTTAGATTCCAGTGCTTCCCACAATCGCATGCCCAAAGTTGTTATGGAGGCCCTAGGGTTAAGCATTACCAAACCTTCTCATGACTTATTTTCCTTTGATTCAAGATCAATCAAATGTCTTGGAGTTTTTAAGGACCTTGTTGTCACTCTTATAGAGTTACCAATGAAAAGTGTCTTAATGGATACATAGTTATTGTTGATATTGCACCTAAATTTTGTATGCTTCTATCAAGATCTTGGGAAAGAAGAGTAGGAGGTACTTTGCAAATGGAACTTTCTTATGTAACTAGCACAATGTTTGGAGCATAACACAGAAGGTTATATAGAGAAATGTAGCTTGCTTATTTAGTAAGTGATAATGATAATCCAACAAATCACCCAATTTCTTCCATTGAAGAAGATATTGGGTCTTGTATGTTGCACTTGAATGATGACGCTACAGGTGTTTTGCACGTTGAAAAAGAAGTATCGGTTCAGTAAAGTATTGAGATTCAAGACAGTTTGTGGAAGATGTATTTTGATGGCTCATCATCCAAAGAAGGAGCAGGGGCATGAATTGTACTCATTTCTCCAGGAGGTGAGATAATATATTTGATGTGTGAGTTGGAATTTCAGACAACCAATAATATTGCTGAGTATGAAGCATTACTTCTTGGTTTAAGGGTTGAGAAAGATTTAAATATTCAACAATTGCCTTTTTTTGTCGAATCTGAGCTAGTGGTTCAACAAGTAAAGAATGTTTATCAAGTAAAACAACAAATGTTAACAGTTTATAAGAATTAGGTATGTGATCTTGTCGACAATTTGTTTATAGCTTTTAGCATATATTTCAATCCTAGAGATCATAACCAGAAAACATACTCTCTGGATTTAGCAGCCACTTACCACTTATTTTAAAATCCCACAACAAACTCAGCTCAAGTATCCAATTGAGGTTAGATACAAACTTTCAATTCCAGATAATATTAAGCATTAGAGGGTGTTTCATGATGATCAGGAGATTAAAAAGTTTCTAGAATTGACAGGTGAGTTTTCCACTTCATTAATTGGTCAAGATCAAGATGTTGAGATTGATGAAAGTGCTTCTTATTCAAAAAATTCAATTGGAAATCATAAAATAATTGAATTAAAGGGAAATTTCATTCCCAAAGGCCTTGTTCCTCTGGAAAGATTGTTTTCAAAAAATGACACTTTAATATTGAAGCCCACTATGCAGCCTTCTGAAGTGAATGTTTTGAGCTGTAATATTGGTACTGCTGATGAACCTAGGATGGTTAAAATATCCAAGGCACTTTCAGATGAAGAAAAGAAAAGGTATATCAAACTTTTAAAATAATTTGTGGATATTTTTGCTTGGTCATACGAAGACTTGAAAACCTATGAGACCAACATAATTCAACATAATATTCCATTCAAGCATAATACTAAGCCTTTCACATAGAAACTTAGAAGAATTAATCCAGCAGTGCTACCAATTATCGAAAAAGTGGTTAAAAAATTGTTAGATGAAAAGATTATTATACCTCTTAGATATTATTCGGGGGTAGCAAATCTAGTGCCAATGCGTAATAAAAATGGTGAAATAAGGATTTGTGTGGATTTTAGAATGTAAATAGGTCTTCTCTTAAGGACAACTATCCACTGCCTAAAATAGATCAAATTTTACAGAAGTTAGTTGGTGCTCAGAGAATATCTATGATTGATGGATTCTCAGGGTACAATCAGATTGTCATGCATCCAGATGATAGAGAAAAAAAACCGTTTACTACTCCTTGGGGAACTTTGATGTATGAAAAAATGCCATTCGGCCTCATGAATGCAAGTGCAACCTTTCAGAGGGCTATGGATATAGCTTTTGTCATAGAAAAGGAGAATTTCGTGATAATTTATTTAGATGACATCACAGTTTTTTCTAACTCTGATGAAGCACATCTCAAACACCCTAGGAAAACATTCCTCAAATGCAGAAAATTTGGGCTCTCTTTGGATCCCAAAAAGTCTCGTTTTGCTATGAAACAAGGAAAGCTTTTGGGCCATATAGTTTCAACTAATGGAATTAAGATAGATCCTGAACGTGTCAATTCCATCCTGAAGATCATTATTCCTAGAAATAAGAAGGAAATTCATTCTTTTGTTGGGAAGATAATTTTTTTAAGGTGGTTCATTCCTAATTTTGCAGAGATCATCAAGCAAATAACATCAATTTTGAAAAAATATCAAGAGGTAAAATGGACAGTTGGGGCTAGATCATCATTTGAAAAGATAAAACAAGTTCTCACTAAGGCTCCAGTGTTGGTAAGTCCATATTTTTCAAAAGAATTTTCCAAATTTTTCAAAAGAATTTTTGACTTTCTCCTACGCTTATGAAGATACCATAGAAGCAGTTATTTTACAGAAAAATTCAGAAGGCTTAGAGCATCCAATTTATTTATTCAGTAAAACCTTGAGGGATCCCAAACTCAAGTATAGTATATTGGAAAAGCAAACTTATGCTCTAGTCAAAGCTCTCAATTTTTTCAGAATTTATTTGTTGCATTCAAATATTTTAGCATATGTTCCTAACGCAACAATTAAAGAAATTTTGGTACAACCTAATAGTGAAGGAAAAAGGGGACGTTGGATAGCTAAAATCATGGAATATTATGCTGAAATTAGGCCTACTAAGTTGGTTAAAGGACAGGGTCTTGCTAGATAACTTGTAGATTCAAATTGTGAAGCGTTGGGACTTAATATGGTACTCAATCAGTCATCACAGGCAGAGTTGAAACCCGACAGGGAAAGGATCAGGTTTATAAAAAATATACAGAATATCCTTGGTATAATGACATAGTATACTTTCTTTTATATCTACAATGCCCACCAAATTTAGATAAAAGGAAATACATGTCATTGAAATTGAAAGCAGTGAATTATTGCATGATTGAGAAGAACTTATTTTGCAAATATCCTAGGGGTATGCTTCTTAGATGTATGGATAAAGATGAAATTGATATCATAGTTGCAGAATTGCATGGAGGGTCTTGCGAAGGGCATCGATATTGGAAATCCGCCTCCTTTAAGATCTTGAGGGTGGGCTATTATTGGCCCTCAATATTCCCTGATGTCTATGCCCGGGTAAGAGCCTGTGTTGAATGTCACAAGTTTGCAGGTAAGAAGAAATTGCTTTCTCTTTACCTAAAACCTATTGTAGTGGAGGCACCTTTTCAGCAGTGTGGCTTACATTTCATAGGTGAAATTAATCCCCCTTCAAGTGGGCAGCATAAGTATATTTTGACATCCACTGTTTTTTTCACAAAATGGGTAGAGGCAATTCCCACTAGGAAGGAAACTGATAAAGTAATAATTAACTTCCTAGAAGAGAATATCCTAAGCAGGTTTGGCTGCACAATAAAGTTCATAACTAACAATGCTACAAATTTTAAGTCTCATGAGATGGTACATTTTTGTGAAAGGCATAACATAATACTTAAACACTCCACACCATATTACCCACAAGGTAATGGTTTGGCTGAGTCAACCAATAAAATCCTAGTCAATAATATCAAAAAGTTGCTATTGCAGAATAAAAGAGCATGGGACAACAAGTTAAAATATGCTCTATGGGAAGATCGGGTGACAATTAAAAATGCTATTGGCACATCTCCCTTTAAAATAGTTTATGGTATTGACATTTTTTTTCCAATACAACTTGATCTTACAATGATGAAATTCATGCAAGATGATATGGAAGAACCCAATGAATTTCAGAGAAGAATTTTTCAGTTAATTGAGCTGCAACAGGAGAGAGAATCGCTAACATAAAAAGCTTAGACACACAGGGATAAAGTAAAGGAAATGTTTGATAAAAAGATCAAAGAAGACACTTTCCTTTCTGGTGATATGGTTCTTAGATGGGATGCACGTAGAGATGACAAATATAAACATGGAAAATTTGAACATTTATGGTTGGGTCCTTTCAGAATTGTTAAGGTTATGGGAAATAATACATTTGTATCACAAAATATAGAAGGAGAAGAACTTGTAGGCCCATTCAATGGGCGATTTCTAAAGTATTTTTACACTTACTAGGGTCCTGGATGACCTAGTCTCATTGTCAATACTGGTGAGTTTCCAAGTTTGTTGAATAAGACTCCAACCCAATGGATTTGTAAAGATTAGTAGTTTTTCTTTTCTGGTTGACAATGATTATTAATGGCACTTGGTCTTCAGTTCTTGGCACCTCACAGGGAGAATGCCACCCCCAGATGAAGCCAGATGTTAGTCCTAGGTCTGTCAACCTACCTTTTTATTTTTATTCCCTAGTTTTTTATTTTTGAAATTATTTTAGTCGATTTTAATTACTTAATAATACATTACATTGCCTTTGGTATTTCCTTGCATTTTAAGTTTAATGTTAGTGTTAGCGTGGCTCTTAATATTTGAATATCTCAAGCATATTTGTATGTTTCAAATCATTTCATAAGTCGAACTTTTGCCTAAGAAGTAAAGTATCAATACTTGGAAAAACATGTTATGCCTTGGCACATTCCGACAATGCATGATGTTATTTCTCTTTATACGCGCACTGCCAGAATGATGAATTGTGGACAGAGTTAATTTGGACGCATTCTCAATAATGAATGCAAATAAAAAATTTGGGAAATGATTTTATACTTTGAAATGAAAGTTTTTTATGATCCATGAATTGTTAATTTCGGATTCAATGCTCCTGTCTTTCAAATTATTAGAGCTCTTCTATGTGCTAATTTCTGATTGGTTGTAAGTTTTTGGTTTTATGTCAAAGATCGTTCATCTTATCCTATATCCATGTACTCCAACTTGGATTGAGTTTCATTATCAAATATTAAGGTCCTTAAAAAAATTGGTATTCAACACCTTCATTACCCAGAACCTGCAATGAAAACTGATAAAATGAAGAGGCCCAATGGACTGAGTGGGAAGCTATTGTGATTTGAACCCAAGAACATGGATTGGGTAAATAAATTTCCACATTGTGTGGACATATTGAAGAATGCAGGTTGGTTTTCTATGTGCGAGAGAATTCGAGACCACAATGTTCAGGTGATTGAACATTTTTCCTTGAATTTGAAAGGGTCAGTGGTATATTTCATTGGATTTGAGTTTTAAGTAACTGAAGAATCATTTACGGCCGCAATTGATGTAGTTCCAGAAGGGAAAATATGGTTTAAGAAGAATCTAGTCAATGCATATTATAATCAATTTCTTTTGCCTCAAAATAGAAACCCTGAATGGAGCGAGGGGATTTAGAGAAACTTCTTGCTGGAAGAATGGCATGACATCATGAATATTGTTCATTGTTATGTCACCTATGAGGGTCAAAGGTTCATTAAATATTTTTATATCATATGCGATTCCTGGTGCACATCACAGGTATCAAAATTTTAAATCTTCCTTATTACTTTTTTAAGAGTATGACAAAAATGGCAACTAGGGTTCAGAACCATCCTGAACACACTAGTCATAGCATTTTCCATCATGGGCTAGTCATAGCATTTTCCTTATTACCCTAATAGATCATGGTCACATTTTATATTTTGGTTTGGTTTTGATCCTGAACAAAAAGCACCAAAAAATGATAAGGATCAAGTTAAACATGGGAAAAGGAAGTGGCCTAGTACTTCAAAGAGAACGTTAAATAAATCTCCCAATAGTGATGAAAAGGAAAATTATGCACATAGTATTATTCCAAATCACGGGAAATGAGTCAATCCTGAACCAAAACCTGTTGCAGACACTTGCCAAATTTGACGAAGAACGGATTTTCTCAAAGGAAAATCTACTAGAAAACATTCAAGGTCAACAAAGCCGAACTTCTAATGGCAATGTTGAAAATGTTGAGAAAAAGGAGAAAATTGAAAAAAGTTATCATCCAAGCAGTTTGGATAAGGTACTTCTAAAATGTTACCTTCTCATCTTGAAAAACCTAATTCTTGCATGTTGAAGTTTAAAAATATTAAGAGGAGACCTAAAAATCATCCTACCAATCATCTTAAGACTAAACTTAAAAGCTCTTTCAAACCCTAAAATAAAAAAGAATGAAATAGTTGGTGTTGAAGATTCATTTGATGAAGCGGATTTCCAATCTAGAAATTTAGAAGGGGTTTTGGAAGAAGTGTTAGACAAAATTTACCAGGGACTCAAAAATATTCTAGATATAATAATGAAGATCATGTAATCAAATAAGGTTTGAAGGATAATATCTGAGGAGAGGAAATGTATGTAAGCTCTTTTGATATTAAAAATAAAGGGAAGTGTGTTGATGAACAAGAAATTGGTGAATCCTCCAAAATACAAGCTGTTTTGGTTGAAGTTAATAATCCCGAAAAAGGTATTGTTGATCAAGCTCACTCAGAAAATCAATTAGAAACAAAAAAACAGAGGAAGGAATTAAATCAATAAAAGTCACAAAATGAACATGTAAATGGATTCAATAACATGCTAATACAAGATAATCAAATGTTGAAGAAATATATTTAGGAATTGAATGTGAACTATATAGAATTGGTTCAAGTGGCTGATGATGCAGTAAAAAGAAGGAAAATGGCTCTGCAAAAGAATGATGAACTCATCAAGCAGAACAAGGAGCTTCAGGAGAAGCTACATGCCATGCAAAAAAAATGTTCACGCCTACAGAAAAAAGCACAAGGTCTGGATGGATTAGTTGTGCTAACTGAAGTAGCACGACAAGTATGAAGCTGTTTGGTTTAATCTCCTTTCATTTTTCCAAGTCAAAAGAAGATCGAAACTTTCAAGATAAAGTTTATCTCATATAAAGAAACATGTGTCATAGATTACAGCTAGCAGTTATTATTTGTTATAAATTTTGATAGATCAAGACTATGTATTAGTTGTTAGTTTGTTCCTATTAGTTGTTAGTTGCTAGATGAATTCCTTCATACTGATGTTATCTTTGTGAATACTTTTATAGAAATTGAATGATTCATGAGTTGTGTTTAAAATTTGTTTTGAACATAGTCTTACTAAACGTTGCAAGTAATTAGATTGTTTGTTTCCCTTGCATCATTATAGGTTTAAAATCTGGCATCTTTTCTCATATTATCTTTGTGTTAATCAACATCTTTTGTTTGTGGAATCTGATGTTTTTAGATGTCCTAAAATATTCCCTTTATATCCCACCATCTTTCATTATCATAACCAACCTATAAAAAAAAACCTTTTAAATATGAGGTGCCTAAGCTTTGTAACCTAGTAGTCTAGTTGCAGACTTTAGGACTAACACTAAGCACACCACTTTTCAACTTCTTGCAACAAAAGGTGACAATGAAGTTGTGACTGCTAGAGTAGTTGCCTCTACAGAATATGGGACACACAATGCATTNGATATTATATTGCCTTCTAGTGAAGTCCCCATGTGGATGAAGAAGAAGTGGATGTTATCACAGTAGAATTGCATGGAGGTGCTTGTGGTGGGAACTGTTATTGGAAATCCACTGCCTTTAAGATTCAGAGAGTAGAATATTATTGGCCTTCGATATTTCCAGATGTTTATGCTTGAGTAAGAGCCAGTATTGAATGCCAAAATTTTGCAGGAAAACAAAAGTTTCTTCCTTTGCCATTAAATACTATAGCAGTAGAGACACCCTTTTAGTAGTGGGAGTTAGATTTCATAGGTGAAATCAATCCTCCTTCAAGTGGGAAACATAAGTGTATTCTGATGGCCACTGACTTCTTTACAAAATGGGTAGAAGCGATTCCCACTAGGAAATCAACTGATAAAGTCATAATTAATTTCTTGGAAGAGAATATCTTGAGTAGATTTGGTTGTCCCATAAAACTTGTGACTGATAATGCTACAGCTTTTCATTCTCATGACATGGTGCACTTTTGTGAAAAGCATGGTATTTTTCTTAAGCATTCGACCCCATATTATCCGCAGGGAAATGGTTTGGCACTTCTCCATTTCATCTTGTTTATGGAATTGATATTGTTTTTCCTATCTAATTGGGTTTACAAGTGATGAATTTTATGCAAGACAATTTAGAAGAACCAAATGATGTCAAAAGGTGAATTTTTCGGTGATTGAAGTTCAATAGAAAAGAGAATTGCTAGCAAAGAAGGCTCAAGCATATAAAAATGAGGTAAAAGTATGATTTGACAAGAAAATCAAAGAGAATACTTTTCTTCCTAGTTATTTTGTGCTTAGGTGTGATACAAGAAGAGATGACAAGCAGAAGCATGGTAAATTTTATAACTTGTGGTGGGGACCATTCAAGATAGTTAAAATTTTGGGAAAGAACACTTTTGTGCTACAAAACATGGAGAGTGAAGAGCTTGCAAGTTGATTTAATGGGCATTTTTGGAAATATTTTCTTAAATACCGAGTTCATTGGTGACCACATTTTAATTTATATATTAGTAAAACTGCATGTTTTGTTGAATAAGACTCCATCCCAATGGATTTGCATAGGTATGTAGTGTTCAGTTTTTTTTCAACAGAGTATGCTTTCAGCAGAATTTAATTTCAGTCAAAGGCACTTGGTCAACATGTTTTTGGATCCTCACAAGAAGGAATCCATCCCCAGCCGGAGCCATATGTTAGTACTGGAGTTGGAATCCTAAATAATCCCTATTTGTTTGTTTTATCCCTTTTTGAATATTTTAAACTTTGTTTCTAAATTTTTCCAAGTATTTGTTTGTTTTATCCCTTTTTCAATATTTTGAACTTTGTTTCTAAACTTTTCCAAGTATTTCTTATTGCATTTTCCCTTTGTAACCTTTAGGTGTACTTGCATGCATTTATTTTATTAATAAGTTTAAGTTTGGCTCTTATCTATATTTAACTCTTTATAATATTTTTCATCATGATAATTCATATGGTTTTCAGTCTTATTTTGAAATAATTATCCAAAGTGCAAGACANCCCCCTGATCTTCTTTGAAAATATTGGAGAAATGATTAACACCAAACTTATCCAGATCTTTGAAGCCATTGAATTGAGAACCTTCATCATCTTCTGATTTCCAAATAGATTTTTTGTGCTGTCCATGTTTAACAAAATTATGAAAAAAAAATTGTTGCCATCCCCCTTCTGAAGCCTGATTGCTCTACTCTTAAGCTTCCACAAGGATTCATTTACATCAAGGATCTTAGTTCTCCTCAACAATAAAGTCATAACATGTTTTCTTTGCTCATCCGACACAAAGCCTTTAGGATGTTTATCATAATACTCATCCAAAGTGACTTCAAGCTCTTCTATCTCTTGATCCATTCTGTTCCTTCTCTTGGTTTCCCAAGAAACAATCATGCTCTTAATTTTCTTCATATTATTAAGGAACTAAATCCCTGCAGAGACACCACATTGATAATCAAAAGGAACCTAAGACCTTTTGACCAACTCTTTGAATTCTTCATCTTGCAGCGAATTGGAGTTAAATTTAAAGGAGTTGGGATGTTTATTCACAACCAAAAAAACCTCCAAAAAATAGGGAAATGGTCAGATCCCCCCCTTTCCCCCACCCATTGTCTAATATTGGAAGCAATGTCAAGGACACCTTCATTGACAATAAATCTGTTTATCCTCTTAGCAATACTGTCAGCACCATCCTCTTAGCAATACTGTCAGCACCAACTCTCGTATTTATCCAAGTGGGTTTGAGTTTAGAGGGTATAATGTCGTACCATCCACATTCATCAAGTTTGCAAATAAAATAATCCAACAGAGGGTCCTTAATGGCATTACACCCCTATATTTCCCCTTCACCGAGAGAAAAATTAAAATTGCCCCGCACAATAACTATGTCTCCACTAGTTAACACTGAACTGGAAAAGCATTCCCAGAAAGGTGCCCTTTGTTGATAAGGGCCATAGACATTTATGATGGAGAAGGCATTCCCCATTTTTCTACAGAACAAAGATCCTGGTTCCCAAAACTGAAGGGAGGGACCAACAATTGGTACGTAGGAAGAGGTTGGTCCTCTAGCCTGTGATGAGAGCCCCATAATGACCTGAAGCATCCAAGAAGAGAAGTCCCACCTAGGAAAAAACAAATTTAAATTAGACACAATAACCTCACCAACAACAATAGTCTCACAGAGAAGGATGATACAAGGCTTTTTATCGAAAATCAATCTTTTGAGGGCAAGTTTTTTGTCAAGGTACCCCAACCCTCAGACATTCATGGGAATAATCAACATTAAGGGAACAACGATCTGGGACTGCATGCTCTAAGGGTCCCAGGTGTTAGTATTGGAGTTGCAATCCTAAATAAACCCTGTTTGAATCTTTAAACTTTGTTTCTAAACTTTTCCAAGTATTTCTTATTGCATTTTCCCTTTGTAACCTTTAGGTGTCCTTGCATGTTTTTATTTATTTATTAATAAGTCTAAGTTTGACTCTTATCTATATTTGACTCTTTATAATAGTTTTCATCATGATAATTCATATGGTTTTCAATCTTATTTTGAAATAATT
>NWUY0300012978.1:22294-37007 GCA_004151065.3 Larix sibirica
TGCAACAAATTAGAGGTTATAACAAAAGGCTAATGTTGACATTATTAAAATCATGTAATTTTGACTATGTAAAAGGAACCAAATCAAACACCAAGTGAACGTGGGTACAACAAGTGATGTAATATAGAAAAATAGAAGAATAAAATGAAAAGATCACACTAATAAAGGAAAATACCCACTAGCTCTATGTGAGATCTGCACAATCAAAATAAAAACACCAAATGAATATTTGTCAAATCTTTCCTCAAATGGGGAATCATGCCCATACAAAAAAATAAGTAGAAATTCAAGCCAGAGTTTCCAATGACCAAACACAAAATAAAGGCGTCAATCCTATCTGGTCAAAATGAGTGAATATAGAAAAGAGAAGTTATAGAGTTGGGGCTATAGCTAACTGCTATATACTCCAAGAATCCCCCCATTGAAGGGGACTACCTTTGGGTAAGATACCTAAATTGAAAGGATAATGGGATACCTCATTCACGAACACGTCATATGAGTTTCGTGTAGCTTCATTTCAAAGGCAGTGATCTAAATGATCTCCATCGTTTAATGGGAATGGTGCACCACTCAACCATCTAGTTCCAATATTTCCACTTACCACCCTAAAAGGGAAGGCGCACACACAAATTGACTTAAACCATGTTAGATAATACAAGAGAATTTTAGTTCCCTAAAAAGCCAACCGCTATATCTCAAATGTATAGTGACTATGGGGAATTATTTTGATTCCCATCCCAGAAATCCTAACATAACTACAAAATTATTTTGGTCCTCAATTTAGGATTTTAATGTGTTTAGATTAGAATTTATTTTAGGCTCCACATTGGGTCATGAACCAAACGGTTGTTTGATTTAGGGTGTGAAAGTGTGTGCAAAAATGTTGTGTATAATGATAAACTAAAATTAACTAGGAAATGTAAATGCTTGAAAGAGATAAACAAAATAACTTCAATATTAAGCTAAATACATTTTCTTGAAATAGATGTATCAAAAACATAAATGGTAATGATCAAGCTATTAACAAATCAAAGAATGCATGAAAATAAGATATCTCAAAGGTAAGAATTTGTAAATACAAGAGAAAGTCTCTAATCTAGTAAATCAAATTGCTTTGAACAAATTCACTAATTAACTATAAAGTAAGCTCAGTTATCAAACTTGTCCAAAAAGAATGAAAATGCTATTGTAAACATATCCAAAATGAACTTTTAAAAGTGGTAAGTACTAAGATCAAAGGGAATTTTCTTTTCCTAAACAAACTAAAAGGAAAATAAAATGGCTACTATAGCAAGCAAAGAGACTAAAAATAGTGAGAAATAAATTGTGAACAGGATCAGAATGAAAAAATCGAAGTAGACTAGGCAAAGAAGCAAGAAAAACACGCTACAAACTACTAAGAAAACATAATTTTTAGAATAGTTCGCTCTTATCAAAGGAACATGTGCGACCTAGGACATTGATTTTGGCTAGACAGGTGTGATTTAGGTCATTGGGTTGAGTCAAATAGGTGCGACCTGAAAAAGAGAGTTAAAAAAACAGAGAAATATTTTTTGGCTACGGTTGATCAGGTGAGCTTTGGGCTTGGGAACCTACTGGAAATTCAAACAACAATAGATCAGCAGTAAATACAAATAAACTAAGCAGGAAAACACCCAAACAAGGACCAATAAACTAGATCTAACACATCTAGAGAAGGATTATAGATATTCCCCAGTTTGGTTGCCAAAATATGTTGTGTGTAAATTAGTGCACACATGTGCCAAACGGAACCTACTAAGGGGTTTTTCTACCTCAGTAGAGATTTAAAGTAAAAGGAAAAAAATAAAAATAAACTGAATAAAATGAAGCAAATCTACACTAACAAAATGGATGCATTCTTCATTAAATGACAAGCATATAGATCCATTGTATAAAGAATCAAATAATGCTTTTGTTTTATATCTGAAAGGAGTGGTATAATAGGGAAGAATCACCTCGATGTAGTGAATAAGAAGAGGCCCCTGCAACTATTTGAGGGAGGGTCCATTGGTTTCCTTGTGATCTTGCAATATTATGGCCATGTTTGATTATAAGGATCTCCAATAGGTGAAATAGAAGCAAGAATAGGTTAGCTCCTAGCTTCAAGAGAATCTAAACGGAATGACGACTTGAGTGAAAAGATGGAGAATTGTGTGTTGGATGAGGGAACTTGAGGTATTTTTGTAGGAAGTGTAATGGATTGGGAGAAGGATCTAGGTTATATTTTTTATCCCTAACTCCATTACCTAAATTGTGCGATGTGAGGGTTCGTTCCACTCTTTCCTCTTTTTCATTATGAACAAAGCAAAAACCGTCGAAAATCAAGTTGGGGATGAGGTCATGCTTATTTGGGGAAACTATGTGACTTAGGTCACTAATATCAAAGAAAAGGGTGTGACTTGGGTCACTTGTTTCAGGGAAACAGGTGTGACTTGGGTCACTTGTTTCAGGGAAACAGGTGTGACCTCAACTTAGGGTGGTACATTTAAGGTTTGATTTTCAATTTTTTACTTTTTGTTACTTCCTCAAGGTCATGTGGATGGAATGAGGTGGAAAAGTGGTGCCAATGTTGTGAAATGATGATGTATACATATGATGGAGCTGATGACATGGAAGGTGAGAAAATTTGGATGTTAACAATTTCAAAAAGCTTAAATGATGGATTAGGTTGTAACACATAAAACCTGAAATTAATAACGATTTTTGGCCCATAATGAAAATGTGTTTCCTATTCCAAACAGTGTTGAGTCTAATTGGGACCTTTCACTAGGGATAACCCAATGTTGTTTGCATAGGGTATATTCTACCCTACCAACATGTCATCTAATAAAAAATCTACCATGACCAACTATGTTGAGAGGAAATTCATATGGAAGGAATCTCCAAAGCCTATAAACCACACGCTTTTTTTTAAATGGGTTATGAAAGCTACAATAATGACATCTCCACCATCCTCCTAAGAATAATTTTTAGAATCATTATTAAAATATTTCTTCCTTCTTATTCTTGTTTTTCTCTTCCTTGTGGTTTCTTCCAAAATTCCTAACCTTTCCATAGTTCCAACATTTTTATTTGGCCTTTCTAGGAGACCTGATTTCCGATGGGACTTGGATCTAGTATTTTCCCTTTTCATGTTTTTTTTTCCTTCATTATTCCACAGACAACTAGGACCTCTTTGGTGGATTTAGAATATTTTGGCCTCAACTCCTTTGAGAGTAAAGCAACCATGACCCCATTAAGAACAAAGTTCTTTATAGTGCTTCCAATGAAAATTATTGGGTTGTCCCATGAATGTGGCAAAGAAGACAAAGGGGTCATACATCAATCCTCCTCATCTATCTTTAGTCCAACTGAGATAAAGTGAGTCACAATAGTATTTAAGGGCTTCAAATGCTCAACTACAAAATCACCTTCACCTATTCTCAAGGAAAAGAAAATATTTCAACAAAAAAAGGCTTATTAACCAAGGATTTGGCTTGGTACAAATCCCCCAACTTCATCAAAAATAGTTTTTTCTTCATAAAATTTCAATAAGGCCAAGTTAGCCAAACAAATCCTGATAAAGCTTCTTTTCTTGTCTCCATCACTCCACACTCTTCATCTTTCATACTAGTGGGTTTCGTTCCAATTATTACAACTCATAGATCTTAATATACCGACAAACCATCATTATTTAGCTTCCACAACTCAAATTTAGTTCCATTATAATTATCCATTTTTCATCTTAATGTGCTCACCATTTCCCTATAATAAGATTTCCTTCTATGCAAGCTCCCACTCAAACCGAGATTAGATCAATAGCACCTTGATAAATGAAAGGAAGTTGAGGTGTGGAATACCCTTCCTAAATAATCAATGAGAGAAGAATATGTGGAAAACTAAATAAACAAAGATGCAATAATAAACAACACATGCGGAAGACACTTTTGAGAGAAAATCCCCACACTCCAAAGCATGCTCAATGCATTATTCAGCAACAAACATATGGTTACAATACATCATAGATTTTACACATAGTCCACAAGAGTATTCAATAATATAAAGGTTCTAGAGAATTTTTGGCGACATAATAGTAAGTTAAAAATGTAGCAGTCTATTTATTCTACATTTTGGACTTTCCAGTGGGTTTTGGTCAAAATCCTGTAAATTTTTTTTTGGTATAATCCAAATTTAGAAATGTTAAAATTGAGCTTTTGATTCCATAATTAGATTCAACATCCTCTAATATCCCCATGGCACCCAAATTATGCAATTTCCATAGCTATTTTTTTTCGCATCGTTCACAGGCTCGACAATTATGGCCAAGGCTCGCTACATCCAAAATAATAATTTTAGGGGGGCACCCGAAGGTGTTGCGCCCTATTGGCTCCAGTTTTGGGAGCCTAACCCCGAAGGACCCGGAGAGTTGTATTCGTGAGAATTAAACCTCCGACCACAATATCACNTAAAAATATTAAAGACAAACACACAAAAACTAGAAACAATTCTAGTGTTAACAGTTGGAAACACCACCAATGATTCCCTTCAAAAACAGTGGGATGCTTCCACCATTAGAAGTAGGAAAGTTTCTGCCACTGGGTGTGGGTATGCAAGAAATAGGGATGTTGGTGGAAGCAGGAATGGTACCATCCATGGCACTGACAGTGGAGGGAGTTTAAGGTGATCCGGATTGTTAGGAGTTGGGTTGAATGACTCAAGGGAGTTCTGTAGTAATAATCCAAGGTGTAAATTTGGGATGCGTATTTTGGATCCAATAGTCAGGTCTAAGAAACTGTACAAAGTGGTTTGGACCTAAATTTTGTGAGAGTACCAAAGGGTAGCTATAATTACATGATTTGAGATGATCAATGCAACAAATTAGAGGTTATAACAAAAGGCTAATGTTGACATTATTAAAATCATGTAATTTTGACTATGTAAAAGGAACCAAATCAAACACCAAGTGAACGTGGGTACAACAAGTGATGTAATATAGAAAAATAGAAGAATAAAATGAAAAGATCACACTAATAAAGGAAAATACCCACTAGCTCTATGTGAGATCTGCACAATCAAAATAAAAACACCAAATGAATATTTGTCAAATCTTTCCTCAAATGGGGAATCATGCCCATACAAAAAAATAAGTAGAAATTCAAGCCAGAGTTTCCAATGACCAAACACAAAATAAAGGCGTCAATCCTATCTGGTCAAAATGAGTGAATATAGAAAAGAGAAGTTATAGAGTTGGGGCTATAGCTAACTGCTATATACTCCAAGAATCCCCCCATTGAAGGGGACTACCTTTGGGTAAGATACCTAAATTGAAAGGATAATGGGATACCTCATTCACGAACACGTCATATGAGTTTCGTGTAGCTTCATTTCAAAGGCAGTGATCTAAATGATCTCCATCGTTTAATGGGAATGGTGCACCACTCAACCATCTAGTTCCAATATTTCCACTTACCACCCTAAAAGGGAAGGCGCACACACAAATTGACTTAAACCATGTTAGATAATACAAGAGAATTTTAGTTCCCTAAAAAGCCAACCGCTATATCTCAAATGTATAGTGACTATGGGGAATTATTTTGATTCCCATCCCAGAAATCCTAACATAACTACAAAATTATTTTGGTCCTCAATTTAGGATTTTAATGTGTTTAGATTAGAATTTATTTTAGGCTCCACATTGGGTCATGAACCAAACGATTGTTTGATTTAGGGTGTGAAAGTGTGTGCAAAAATGTTGTGTATAATGATAAACTAAAATTAACTAGGAAATGTAAATGCTTGAAAGAGATAAACAAAATAACTTCAATATTAAGCTAAATACATTTTCTTGAAATAGATGTATCAAAAACATAAATGGTAATGATCAAGCTATTAACAAATCAAAGAATGCATGAAAATAAGATATCTAAAAGGTAAGAATTTGTAAATACAAGAGAAAGTCTCTAATCTAGTAAATCAAATTGCTTTGAACAAATTCACTAATTAACTATAAAGTAAGCTCAGTTATCAAACTTGTCCAAAAAGAATGAAAATGCTATTGTAAACATATCCAAAATGAACTTTTAAAAGTGGTAAGTACTAAGATCAAAGGGAATTTTCTTTTCCTAAACAAACTAAAAGGAAAATAAAATGGCTACTATAGCAAGCAAAGAGACTAAAAATAGTGAGAAATAAATTGTGAACAGGATCAGAATGAAAAAATCGAAGTAGACTAGGCAAAGAAGCAAGAAAAACACGCTACAAACTACTAAGAAAACATAATTTTTAGAATAGTTCGCTCTTATCAAAGGAACATGTGCGACCTAGGACATTGATTTTGGCTAGACAGGTGTGATTTAGGTCATTGGGTTGAGTCAAATAGGTGCGACCTGAAAAAGAGAGTTAAAAAAACAGAGAAATATTTTTTGGCTACGGTTGATCAGGTGAGCTTTGGGCTTGGGAACCTACTGGAAATTCAAACAACAATAGATCAGCAGTAAATACAAATAAACTAAGCAGGAAAACACCCAAACAAGGACCAATAAACTAGATCTAACACATCTAGAGAAGGATTATAGATATTCCCCAGTTTGGTTGCCAAAATATGTTGTGTGTAAATTAGTGCACACATGTGCCAAACGGAACCTACTAAGGGGTTTTTCTACCTCAGTAGAGATTTAAAGTAAAAGGAAAAAAATAAAAATAAACTGAATAAAATGAAGCAAATCTACACTAACAAAATGGATGCATTCTTCATTAAATGACAAGCATATAGATCCATTGTATAAAGAATCAAATAATGCTTTTGTTTTATATCTGAAAGGAGTGGTATAATAGGGAAGAATCACCTCGATGTAGTGAATAAGAAGAGGCCCCTGCAACTATTTGAGGGAGGGTCCATTGGTTTCCTTGTGATCTTGCAATATTATGGCCATGTTTGATTATAAGGATCTCCAATAGGTGAAATAGAAGCAAGAATAGGTTAGCTCCTAGCTTCAAGAGAATCTAAACGGAATGACGACTTGAGTGAAAAGATGGAGAATTGTGTGTTGGATGAGGGAACTTGAGGTATTTTTGTAGGAAGTGTAATGGATTGGGAGAAGGATCTAGGTTATATTTTTTATCCCTAACTCCATTACCTAAATTGTGCGATGTGAGGGTTCGTTCCACTCTTTCCTCTTTTTCATTATGAACAAAGCAAAAACCGTCGAAAATCAAGTTGGGGATGAGGTCATGCTTATTTGGGGAAACTATGTGACTTAGGTCACTAATATCAAAGAAAAGGGTGTGACTTGGGTCACTTGTTTCAGGGAAACAGGTGTGACTTGGGTCACTTGTTTCAGGGAAACAGGTGTGACCTCAACTTAGGGTGGTACATTTAAGGTTTGATTTTCAATTTTTTACTTTTTGTTACTTCCTCAAGGTCATGTGGATGGAATGAGGTGGAAAAGTGGTGCCAATGTTGTGAAATGATGATGTATACATATGATGGAGCTGATGACATGGAAGGTGAGAAAATTTGGATGTTAACAATTTCAAAAAGCTTAAATGATGGATTAGGTTGTAACACATAAAACCTGAAATTAATAACGATTTTTGGCCCATAATGAAAATGTGTTTCCTATTCCAAACAGTGTTGAGTCTAATTGGGACCTTTCACTAGGGATAACCCAATGTTGTTTGCATAGGGTATATTCTACCCTACCAACATGTCATCTAATAAAAAATCTACCATGACCAACTATGTTGAGAGGAAATTCATATGGAAGGAATCTCCAAAGCCTATAAACCACACGCTTTTTTTTAAATGGGTTATGAAAGCTACAATAATGACATCTCCACCATCCTCCTAAGAATAATTTTTAGAATCATTATTAAAATATTTCTTCCTTCTTATTCTTGTTTTTCTCTTCCTTGTGGTTTCTTCCAAAATTCCTAACCTTTCCATAGTTCCAACATTTTTATTTGGCCTTTCTAGGAGACCTGATTTCCGATGGGACTTGGATCTAGTATTTTCCCTTTTCATGTTTTTTTTTCCTTCATTATTCCACAGACAACTAGGACCTCTTTGGTGGATTTAGAATATTTTGGCCTCAACTCCTTTGAGAGTAAAGCAACCATGACCCCATTAAGAACAAAGTTCTTTATAGTGCTTCCAATGAAAATTATTGGGTTGTCCCATGAATGTGGCAAAGAAGACAAAGGGGTCATACATCAATCCTCCTCATCTATCTTTAGTCCAACTGAGATAAAGTGAGTCACAATAGTATTTAAGGGCTTCAAATGCTCAACTACAAAATCACCTTCACCTATTCTCAAGGAAAAGAAAATATTTCAACAAAAAAAGGCTTATTAACCAAGGATTTGGCTTGGTACAAATCCCCCAACTTCATCAAAAATAGTTTTTTCTTCATAAAATTTCAATAAGGCCGAGTTAGCCAAACAAATCCTGATAAAGCTTCTTTTCTTGTCTCCATCACTCCACACTCTTCATCTTTCATACTAGTGGGTTTCGTTCCAATTATTACAACTCATAGATCTTAATATACCGACAAACCATCATTATTTAGCTTCCACAACTCAAATTTAGTTCCATTATAATTATCCATTTTTCATCTTAATGTGCTCACCATTTCCCTATAATAAGATTTCCTTCTATGCAAGCTCCCACTCAAACCGAGATTAGATCAATAGCACCTTGATAAATGAAAGGAAGTTGAGGTGTGGAATACCCTTCCTAAATAATCAATGAGAGAAGAATATGTGGAAAACTAAATAAACAAAGATGCAATAATAAACAACACATGCGGAAGACACTTTTGAGAGAAAATCCCCACACTCCAAAGCATGCTCAATGCATTATTCAGCAACAAACATATGGTTACAATACATCATAGATTTTACACATAGTCCACAAGAGTATTCAATAATATAAAGGTTCTAGAGAATTTTTGGCGACATAATAGTAAGTTAAAAATGTAGCAGTCTATTTATTCTACATTTTGGACTTTCCAGTGGGTTTTGGTCAAAATCCTGTAAATTTTTTTTTGGTATAATCCAAATTTAGAAATGTTAAAATTGAGCTTTTGATTCCATAATTAGATTCAACATCCTCTAATATCCCCATGACACCCAAATTATGCAATTTCCATAGCTAATATATGTGATTCTAAGATTTTTTAAAGATTNCAATTTCCATAGCTAATATATGTGATTCTAAGAGTTTTTACAAATTTCCAACTGGACTCCGAACAAAACAAGAGAAAAAAATACTTGGAAAAGGTTGAAAATGTAGAATAAGCCATTTATGGTTTTCCAAAATTATACATGCTAGAAACCACTAGGAATTAATTGGCCAACTATTACTACTTAACACTTATTTATTACTACTACTCAACATATACTACATGCTTTTGGTAAACATTGATTGAGATAATTACGCTGCTACAAACTACAAGGTGTATGATACAATTGTCCCAACATAACAACTATAAACTTCTCTTTAAAAAATAATACTGCACAATGATCATCTTTGATCATGTATGGGCATCTTGTACACATCTAAGAGAAATAAATAAATAAAGTTGTTGAAAACTTTGAGGGTCGTGCCAAATTGGTGAGACACGTGGAATTATGGAGGGTTAGTCTTCTATATGGAGATGTAGGGTAGTAAGCGACATTTAATAAATGAACAAGTTAAAAATTTGTCAAACTTAACCAATTTTGTATTGAAATTCTTCTCCACCGGTATAAATTTTGTCAGAAATTATTGTTCTACCTAATTGATGAGAGCACAAAACCCTTTTTTTTGTAAGTACCCGTGAGGGTTCAAACTTGTGACCTTCCATTTACAACTTCTCGNTGGCGAATCGTTTTTTGGAAAAAAAGGTTGAAAATAGCCCATGGGATAAATTTCGCCCCTAAAATTTTCCTTGTTTACAACTTCTCATCTCAATTACTCATTACCAATTGCTCTACCCCCCTTGGGCAATATGAGAACATGAAACTTACTCCATAAGGGTTTTTATCCATTTTAAGAAGACACATATCATAAAAAAATTAGTGGATCAAAGATCAAACTTTATCTTGTTGGAAAAAATTAAGCTCAATAGTAAGTTAAAAAGTGGACAAACTCAACCATTTTTCTATTGAAATTTTTGTTATAGGTCCACCTAATTTATGGGAACATGAAACTTTGTCCTTAGGGGTTTTGAGCCATTTTAGGGAGACCCATATCATCTAAATTTTAAAAAAAAGTAGTGGATGAGGGCCAAACTTTTTCTTGTTGGAAAAAAATAAATTCAAGAGTAAGTTAAATAGTAGACAAACTCAACCATTTTTCTAATGAAATTCTTTTCCAAATCTGGTAGGAATTTTGCCAAAAATTATGCTTCCCCTATTTGGTAGGAACATAAAACTTTTTCCTTGAGGGATTTAGACATTTGAAGGAGACCCATATAATAAAAAAGATAGTGGATTAAGATCAAACTTTATCTTGTTGAAAAATATTAAGTTGTCCATTTTTATTCATTAATTTAAAGATCCCTCACATGTTTAAATGTCCACATATTATGAGTAATGATAAATGCATTAATGCCACGGTCATGTATGAAGGAATAATTATAACAAATAAATTTAACGTTGACCTCTTAGTGGCACGGCTAGTTCACATGGTCACAACTAGCATTGAAAGAAATATTGGTGGAATGGCCTTATGGTCTTAGTATATGGACATGTTCATTAAAAATCAAATTATAAGATAATGAAGATAAAATTCATAATTAAGGAGTTTTTTTTTTAAATATATTAATATAAATTTAAATTTATAATTTTAAGTAAAAACAAATTTAATTTATTAGATTTAAAAAAATAAAAATAAAAATAATTAAAATCAATGTTGTGAATATTAAAAAAATACTTTTAAATTTGGAAATATAAAAGTAATTGAGTAAGCTAAATAGGTGATTTTTGTGGGAATCCGACTACATGATTTTTGCAAACTCAATTTTAAACATGTCTCTACTTTTTGTGCACCAATGCAACCTTAAAACATGTACCAATATGGTGTTCAATGATGGTGAGGTCGAGTCTGAACATTTTGGTATAATACCAAGCAAAAACATCACGAAACTCTTGAAAGAGCGCTTTAACTGAAACCAAGAACCTAAAAGAATGTTCTTGGTGACAACTGGTTTAACTGAAATGTCCACCTGGATGGTGGGAGAGATATTGGCCATATTATCTTCCTCAAAGGCATCTAGGGTTGGGATTGGTTTTTTGAAACAATCAATGTTTCCACGAGGAATAAATTCTTTCAACTCAATGGCGAACTTATGTGAGGATGAATATGGGAGAATGGGTTCTTCAAGAATGAAGTACGTACAATGGTGCATATAATTGCAAGGGAAGTATGGTTCCGTAAGTGCTTCGAGAATATCTTCATTGCTTTGGAAAGATCTAACAAATAGGTTGGAGGGTACTGCATCTATCAATACAATTGTAGTTTTATGGCATGATGAGGTAGGCTTATCGGAGGATGAGATATAATAAATGTTGGTTGTCCCATTCAAAGAGTATGCGGAGGGGGGTTGGTGCACTTCTTCGATGGGGGTGATTTGGAACTCTAGATAAAGTCAACACAAATGAGCCAATACAAATCGATATTGGGGTAGATCAATATCGTGAATCGAATAATGAATGTAAAGGACACACAATGCACATGGATGGTTGGTGAGTAAGGATTTTTTGCACAATTTGGGAATGTCAGAAAGATGGATGAATGGAGTGTTCTCATAAGTATTCTCCTTTGTCATTTGTAGATCAATGCGTAATATGGGAAACTCCAGACACTATTGGGTAGTGTGACCCAAAAAATCACTCACAGAAAAACGTGGGGGTGCTTGAGCTGCAAAAATAGGATGGGGATTCATGGCTTATCTTGGAGTGCCTTTCGTTGTCACATTCATGGTTTTTCCCCCATCCTTCTTCTTGGGAGGAGGTTGGTTGTAAAGTGGTGCTTCCTTTTCTACTCAAGGAGGTGGGTTATTGGAAGTACCTATTCGTTACACAAGAGTCAACCTTACCCATGGTGTGGGGGATGGTTTGGTGGATTAAGGTACCAAATAGGACCTAATGTCAAACTAGGAAGGTTGAGAGTATCCATTACAGGCATGATCACTACTCCAGAAGGTGGAAATAGAAATAGAAATTGATCAATAGGAATAGCTCCCCACATGTTTCTAGGTAACTGATTGGAAGGGGCCATAGGTTGAGGTTGGGTGGTAGATTTCCCAAAGGAGATAGTGCAAAACTCTAATATATCTACCTTCAGAGGTGGGGAAGGTAAATCCTAAAAATTCCCTATCATGGGAGAATCACGGAATATTCCCTGTCCAACACTCATAAATGAATAGATGGATGAGCTTCCAAAACTATTGTTAATCGTCGGTAGGACGTGATCTAGACAAGCCAACCCCTTGGGGTTGTAATAGGTAAATTGATCCATTTTTACAGTATTCCCTTCATGGGGAACATAATAATCCTGAATAATATGGAGGTGACTACTTCAATAGATTACATATAACTATGACCGAGGAGGAGGTGCTATTCTAACTTTGCATTCACAACCTCGATGTTAATCAAGACTGTTTTCCCTGCTAACTAGATAGGGACGTTCTGAAGGAGACCTTGCAGTTGGGTAGCATGGACATCATGGGTGTGCAACATCATGAGGGATGGCGCAAGTTCAAGATAACCAAGCTTATGCCAGACATGGGAGGACATAAAGCAAGTGGAGGCACCTTCATCAATGATGGATCGATGACTAACCAAGTTTTTAACGATTACAATTCTAAAAAGACACTAAATAGGGAATATGAGGTTCCTCTTGATAGAGATCAGAGGTCATCATGTAATAATCAAAAGGATTAATTACATCTACAACGGACAATAACGCTTTGTGTTGTGTAGGACATTTTCAAAGAAACTCTAACATAGACATGGAATCAAGAGATTATGCCAATTAGTTCACAATGTTATAGTTGGGAGTAGATCGAGCATTAGGGTTATTTACTATGTGACACAAAGTAAACTTAGGGAATTTGGGAATCCCATCGAAATTTGGACAGGGTAGGTGCAAAGGTTCTTATATTTGTGTGGAGTCTTTCCCTTTATCAGCAGGAGAGGTATCAGAAGCTGAAGCATATTGGTTACATCTAGTCGGAAGGTTGATGTCAGCATACATCATAAGAATATGTTGGATAGAAGGGTCATGAGGTTGACGGGAATACAATTATGGAGGTGGATAAGGTTCCATGGGTTGCATTGTGACCACCCCTTGTAGAGAGAAGGGGTTTTGAAAGATCATCGGTTGTGATTGATTTGACTAAGGCGTAGGCGGATTTGTTTCTCTTATGGCTCATTAGCCACGTCCCATTGGTTGGCCTCATTCAAAAATTGGTGAGCCTTATCCAAATGGGGAAAATGGTGAGTTTCATGTCTATAGACACCACAAAAGGAACATGGATGGTTAGTCTATAATTGAGATTTATTTCCTTTCTTGGGAGACTTGCTAGGATCCTGGTTTGTGGGTTAGGGTTGACTCCAGTGTTATCAGCAGTTTTAGGGGGTTAGCCCCGAGCTTCCTGGATTTGTTTATTTCCTTTATTCTTCCCCTTATTCTTATTTTTGGTTTGTTTTTGTTGGTTATTGGGCGCAAGTTGGGAAGGCATATTCAATTGAGTGTATACTTTCCCATGAGGAAAAGGGGGAACCATAGGGTGTGACTGCACTGGAGGGGATAGTAGAGGTCCATGAAAAGGATAATATGGGTTAATTGTTGGAGTAGCCACATATATGGTAGAAGCACCACCGCACATGGTGCCACTGCACAAGTGTCCATGAACATGTATGCCTATAGGAGGAAACAAATAGGAGGTGCGCGTTCCTATATGTGAGGAAGAGAGAGATGAATCATGGGGGTAACATGGTGCATGGATAGGGCCTTGATGATTATGCTCAATGATAGGGAGATTACCATATGCGTAACCAATTGGAGGGGGATATTAAGGAAGGTATGTATTGGGACGGGATACAACATTATTTATAATTCCATCCATACCATGGGATCTCCCTATGGGATCCTTCCAAGAGGAGTCACCTTGAGGAGTATGAGGGATGATCGTACAAAGGTAACAAGTCTATGTGTAAATAAGGTCGTACTACTAATCCTTAAGGATGGATTATTCTTTGGTTTGTTGGCACTTAGAGGCCATGTCCTTGCCTATAAAGGGAAGATATTTAAGGAACAATTCTAAAAAGATATGATCATCGAGATTGATTTTACAAATAATTTGACGTTGACGCCACTCATGGATATGATTTGAGATATGAGTCGAAAATTTTTGGAAACAAGATAATAGGATCTCGAATCCCTCGTCTTATTGGATGGGTAACTGGAAGAATGTCTAGAAAGTGGAAGCTAAGGACACAAAGTTGGGATGTGTCCCATGGGGTTGGTTGATGTACCACTTGGAAAAAAAGCCAGTCAAAGTTCTCTGAAACAAACACAACCGAATAGAATAATCTATGGTACTATTTGACGAGCATTGTAGTGTACCTAAACCTTAACTAAGTTTAAGGGTTTAAATATTAATACTAAGTTAATTTTAAGCACAACAGATACAGATAAATTATGGTTAGGCTAACTAACCATTCA
>NWUY0300012979.1:9263-26617 GCA_004151065.3 Larix sibirica
ACAGGATCTCTGGCTACTTATTGCCAATTCCCTTAGTATTCCTGTAGCTTGGCATTCTTCCACATTGACTGATTGTTTTGATCGGTGGTCCCGTGAATCTCTTGCTCAGCGGTGGTTGGAACTCCCGTGCTTTATGCTATGGGAATTATGGAAGGCCCACAACTGCTGCGTGTTTGATGTCACAGTTCCTAATCTGGTATGGTTGTGCAGCCGAACTATTTCCCTATTCAAGGAGTTCAATTCCATATATGTACCTATGTGTGGCATGATTGACTCATCTGGAAAACGACCTGGATACCGTAATGCTCCTCCGGTTCTAGTATTTCCTTGCGGGTACTTTGATGGGGCTGCGGCTGGGGGGAGAGGTGTTGGTGGGGCTGGTGTGGTGCTACACCTTAACAACTCCGTCTCCTTTCGAATCCATCTTAATTTGGGTTTTGGTATGAACACCCACAGTGAATTATGTGCACTCTGGCTTCTCTTATACTTTGCTNTGCTCACATTATGTTGCAAGATTGGTTCCCTAATACCAACTTCACAAAGGATAAAATGCATCTCTGTATTGCATTAATAAAGATTATCCACTTTGAAACCTGAAAGGCCACAAGGATCAAAACCATTTCTGCCCAGCTGTTCTCAAAGAGACTCATTCACTCTATAGGATAATAAATCCATTGGTTGAATAAAATATATATTTGACCAAGCATAACTAGCTTATTTATGAGCATGCGCACAGATGCTATTTAACAATCCAACATTTTAAAAATCCAATTATCCGCTGCAAAAGAAGTTGGCAATCCCACTTTGTTGAACTGTACCTGTGGCAAACTCCAATCAAGGCAAAATCCACCCCTTCCCACTTCAGTAATAACTTACAAGAAATGAAACGGTTATTGTATTGCTTATTGTATTTCATCTAGTAATAGCATAATCCTTGTAAATAGAAAAAAATTCCATTTGGATTTGTATAAAGGAACAATATTGAAATAAATGGCATCCAACAACGTAACCTTGAAGAAATGTAATGTCTTTGACCCATAATTGGCTATCAAAATGTCCTCTGAATATTCATTCAGAAAAATTCTCATTCAGACAGGAAAATGCATGTAAACAAAACAAAACTGTTCCAAATGCAACCAATGTATTGTTGGAACCCCTTAAAGCCTTGGCTATTGTAATAGCACACTGGGTGTCTCAACCAGTTACTCTTGATGTTTCTACCTACTGTACGGATGATACCTTCCACTGCTTCGGCCACCACCGTAACTTCCAGAACCTCCACCTGAATTGTAGCCTCCATAGCCCCCACTGGAATATCCTCCATAACCCATTCCACCATACCCATCCCCATCATAACTGCCAGCTCCACCTCCATAACCACCTCCACCATATCCTCCCATTGGCCCACCTCCATATCCACCACCAAAACCACCTCCATAACCACCACCGCCATAACCTCCACCATACCCACCAGCACCATATCCACCACCATAACCACCACCAGACCTGTATGACCCACCTCCATAGCCACCACCTGGGTAACCTCCATAGCCATCAGCATACCCATAATTACCTGATCCATCACCATAGCCACCCCTTCCCGAAGAACCATGACGACCAGATCGAGAATCTTGCATGGAGTTCTTAGGTTCTGCTTTCTTGATTTCAACCTGAGATGAGAGTCGAGAGGTATTCAATATCAGGCCAAGAAGTATTCAATATCGGGCCAACTGGGGAGAAAATGCAAACATAAAACAAGAGAACTAGAGTTACCTCCTTGCCATCAAATTCATGAGTCTTTCCTAGGGTGAGGATGTCTTCAACAGTTTGCTCACTATCAAAAGTCACAAATCCAAATCCTCGAGACCGTCCAGTGTTGTGATCTTGCATAATTTGTGATTCAACAACATTTCCATATTTCTTGAAATAATTATTTAATTCCTCTGCCACAATTAAAAAGAGAACCCATTAAACAAGTTCACACTTTGTTCTTCTGCCGCAATTAAAAAGATAACCCATAATACAAGTAGATACTTTTTTCTTAATGTTTAAACCATAAAGCAAATGAAATGCTTACCATCTGCGACAGATGGAGGTAAGCCACCAACAAACAGCTTCTTTGTCTTTGGACCCTTGATCAAGTCCATGCTTTCTCTTGGAATTGATCTTTTAATCTCAACCTGTAAGCAAAACCCATATAACAGAAGACAATTCTATATCTTAAATACTTATTTCTTAAACAGTGTCAAGATTCTGATACACAAAAAAAAATCAAATACAATGAATTATTTAGTTAACAGTTACTGCAAGTGCAAAATCATGGGAAATAACAGCCATGCAAAAACTAAAAAGAACAATAGTAAATAGTAAATACAAAGTACATGGGTTCATTGAGGGTTGGTAACATCAGGAGTTAAAATTTGAGTATCAGGGGTTCGGGGTACAATTAGCTGGAGTGGTTTTAATTGACATCAGTGGAAGGAAAGGTGAAGGGTTGGTAAGAACAGGAGTTAAAATTTGAGTATTAGGATTCAGGGTAAGATTAGCTGGAGTGATTTTTATTGACTGCAGTGGTAGAAGTGGTGATTACAGATCTTTCACATTTTAGGTTTGTTTGGTTGGGTCAGAGGTAAATGTGATTGGAGGGAGGTAGTAGATATTCAATCCTATTTTTTAAGTACAGTATAACATACTCAAAAAGAACAGCACAAAATGCAACTTAAAAACCCATCACACAATATGCAGCTGTCTAAAGGATAAGGTAAAAAAATCCTACGCCTAAACAGAACTATTGGATACAAAGGGACAGACAAAACCACAAAAGCATGGAGAATCCAACAGTAAAAATATTCCCACAAATACAGGTCGATACATGGGCATCCTAACACATGGAAGAAATTTGAAATTTTGAAAAATCAATAAACAAGGCTAGCAAAAAAGCATAAGCATCTGTTACTACATAAATCATGTAGGAGTTGAGAAGAGTGATGTTCATGATAAACTACAACAAATAAAAGATCAGCTGCCTCAAGAATGGAAGGATACTTCAGTAGATTCAATGCAGAAAAATGAATAGTACATTCTTCAGAAAGGAAAATTCTCACGTTTTGCAATAAGAAAAGTTTAAAGTTTTTTAATAAATATTATGCAAAAATAATTAAAATTTGAATTATCAACACTCATTAAACAGAAAATTTTGCAAACCTTTCAAATTTATAAAATTTGTAAAAACTATCATATTCAAATTCATAACAAAAACTGGGACATCCTCAATGGCATGATTCATTTTCATAACAGAAAGCTTGCAACAATGAAAACATCAGAATCTTGAGCCTTTTGCCATGATAAGGAAAATATTTGAGTGAACACACAAAATTTTGAACCTTTTGTGAGGCTGGGCAAATCCTCACAAGAATGGATGAAGGAGCACTCTCTGTTGGAAAACTCCCTCAATGACTTCATTTATAAACTCAAAAGATAGGAGAAAAAGAAATTTATTACAACTCAAAAATCCTCACAGAATAGATGAAGGAACAGTCTCCAATTTCACTCACAGGCTGATGAGCTAGTCACAAACATAGCAAAAGGAGAAAACCCTCCAAAGGCAGATCATCAACACCATCATTCAGATAACTTCCATAATCCCACACCCTAATGAGTGCAACAACGTAGTCTGACTTTTGCTGATCAGGAAAAAATTGTGTAAACACAAAATCTTGAGCCTTTTGGGAGGCTGGGCAAATCTCCAAAGAATAGATTAAGGAACATTGCCTCCAATTTCACTCAAATGCCGATGAGTTAGTCACAAGCCAAAAGGAGATGATGTCAGGGCCATTTCTTGCAGGCCAAAAAGTTGAACTAAGTGTGAAACAATGCATTTTTACTGTCTCGCTCTCCAGAAACAACTTTCTGGTGTGGTTTGTCGGAAACGGGCCCTTAGGTGTGGTTTCCAGTAACATTGTAAATACGTTAGAAATAACTGTGTTCTGGGACTTGCACATCCATCTTACACTGTTAGAAAGCTCCCTCAATAGTTTCATTTATAAACTCAAGAGATAGAAGAGACATTTATTACAACTGAGAAATAGTCCAACTATTTTATTAGTTTCCATAATTATAAATTTCAATCCCTTATTCCTTCCTTCCCTAGATTTTTTCCCTGCCCTTCATCTTGTCCTTTCCCCCAAGTTTTATAAAAGAGGATACCACAATGAAGCAATGCTGGAATAAGCGCGCCCATGAATATCGGAAGGGAAGTTAATCATTTGCTGCACAAGATGCTCTAAGAATATGAACAAGACAAAAGATCTTTTCACTCACTATAGATACCGATAGTTTCAACTTACAATAGTGTGCCTTAAAGTGGCCAGCATAGTGTGCTCAATATACATTCATAACACCAACACTAACCACGTTATATCCGATGAATAAAATGACCAATTTAAGAGAATCAGAACAAGTGTTGACAATGAAAAAACAGTTACATTTCCCAAAACAACCTGATGCTGGTAGCATAAAATAACAGTGTCATTAAAACTACTGAGATAGGATGAAGTTTGAATAAGGAGTTAGTCCATTGGGCTGTGGTCTCATACTTGAAACGGGCCTGCAAATGACACAGGTTTAAACTCAGAAGAGCATAGAATTCTAGAACAGTGTCCTCTGGCCAAGAACAACATATCCCCACACTGAAATGGAACTGCTCTCATTTTGACCAATAGCCTATATAAGACTTGGAAGCAAATCCAAGATGATTCAAAAATTAAGTTAAACACTCAAAACTTAAACCCGATATGATCAAAAAATAGCCACCGATATATTACTAGGATGTAGAAATCTCAAAACTAAGCCAAATATTCACAAGTAAGCAGTAAAGGAAAAGACAAAACCCAAGATGAACACAATGCTTATAGTCAAGCAACCAATAACCCGTGTCCCAAATTCAAGGTTTGAATAAAGAAGAATACAATCAGGAAAATGGAACTCACAGTTCTTCCATCCAATGTATGCGTGTCTTTAATAACAGCATCGACAACTGAAGGATCCGAATAAGTCACAAACCCAAAACCACGAGGGTGCCCAGTTCCACGATCTTTCATTATTACTGAATCTGTTATCTCTCCATATTTCTCGAAATGTTCCACCAATTTTTCTGCAAACAGAACAATCATGCATATATTTAGATTGCAGACAAGTTCATCGATAGGTGAATTTCTTTGAAGAATATATAATCAAAATGAAACAGACTGACTATGAAAGGGCACATTGCGAAAAACTTCTATAATTAAAAATCGATGAAACTCCTTTCAAAAATCAGTCAAACAGAATTGCAAAGATTTACAAGAAGAAAACGCATTCATCATATAAAAAGAAATTTGTAAAGAAAGCATAGCATTAAAAGGATAATTCTAATGCAAAAAAAAACGACAGCGGAGAGTAGAATGCACCTGTGGTGGTTTCCCATGAGAGCCCTCCAATGAAAATTTTTGCTCTATATTAAGAAGCGAGGGAATTTGTGTTAGCTAGCTGAAGGCTGCCGACCCAACCGACTCTAAAACCAAAAGCAGACTGGCTATTCTATCTACGAAAAATACATAACTGCTAAAACTAGGGGTAAAACTAAAACTAAAACTAACACTACAGTAGCCCATGTGATCTGATCTGACTAACCCTGAAGCTTTTCCTGCAATGTCGTTGTTGGAGTCCTTGGGTTCACTTCCTAGCTTCTTAGAAGGGACTGAACCTGAGCCTGAGCCTGGGCCTGAGCCTGCACCATTCTCATTCTCATTCCCATTCTTCTCAGGATCCATCTCTATCCCTCTTCCTATCTACCAATACTGATAAAGGGAGCTGTAGATAAGATATATGTGCCTAAACCCTTAGAAAATGTTTTTGTCTATGCCTGTCTTCGTTTTCGCCCTCCAATCTTCTTTACTCGATTCTTCTTATTCTTCACTCTGTGGCGCCAGCGAATATGTCTTCGGTTTTAGGGTTTTGCATTTCCCGTTTCTTTCTTCCATCCATTCCTCCGTATAAATAGAACTTGAAATTGCGTTTATTTACTTACAGCGTTAACTCACGCTCCACCTTAACTAAGGTTACCTTTTAATTGAGGTCCACGTCGACACCCCTAAGATTCGTTTCCTTTAATTATTGTTTCAATGTCAAAGCAAAGTGGCTGACCGGGATTTAGGTGAAAATAAATCACAAAATTTGGGTTGAAAATGTTTTGTCAATGGTTATTTGTTAAATTGGTGAAAGTGTGATGTATTTTATTATTTTATCATTATTCAAATGTTTTTTTTATTTTTTATATTTGTGTTCATATGTGTAAGAGTGAATTTGCTTGTAAAACGATTGGTGCTGGGAGCAAGTACGCTTAGTATTAAATATTGCAAAGGTCATGAAAAAAACATAATTTAAACCATATTATATATAAAACTTTGGAATATAAGTTGACCATGAACTTTCCATTAAGAAAAGGATATGAAATTAAAGAATAATCAACTTTTACCTAATAAGAGGGAACCCATATGGGGATCAAAGGTTGTTTTTCTGTGTTACTAAATCCATGATTCTTTCAAGCGACACAAGATCGGTTGCTCGAAAGGTAATAAGTTGTTATAACACTTAGGAAAGGGACTTGATATTTAGATTGCATAAAGGTAATTGTTTGAAGCACATCATTCTTTGGTCATGGAAAATAAATTTAAGGAGATGAAGAGGAAGGGGAGGGGAGAGAAAAGAGCAAGAGGATACCCAATGAAGGACACAAAGCGAAGGAGAGTGAAGAAGTTACAAACTCTTGGTGGTTAATGATCTTAGTTGAAACCATGGTAGATATGGAGTCTTTGATTATAAGTTGAGTGAGTTTGATACAACTTATATGAAGTATTGCTTATAAAAAAGGTATAGCATTAAAGTTATATGAACAACTAACCTTTTAGGAAACCCACATAGGGATTAAAGGGTCTCTTTTTATGTTACTCGGTCCATTATTGTTGTTGAGCAACCCAAGGCTTATTGCTCAAAGGGTTTATTATTGCACACAGGAGAGAGACTCAATATTTTAAAGTGCATAAAGACCCATAGAAAATTGTTTGAAGCTTGTCATTCCTTTTTTGTTAAAGGGAAAGTTGAGAAGAGTAAGAGGAAGAGGAGAGAAGATAGAAGAGCAAGAGGACACTCAATGAATGAGAATGAAGGTCCCTTGATTTTCTCCCCTATAGATTCTTGAAATACCAAAGGTAGGTTTTATGATTTTCAAGTTTTTTTGTCAACAATGAAGCATAATTGTAGGGTTGGTGAAAGTAAGATGTTGATGTTGACCTACAAGAGTGTAATACCCCCAAGTGACATGTTTTCCCCTCATGGGCTATGTGCCTCCACAAGGGGGGCCTTCCAATAACAAAAGCCATCATGGTCATTGAGTTGAGTTAAAGGTTGTGTGCCACTAAGTGTGACATGGCTTTGCACCTCTTGATGGTTAGTGTATACTTGACATGTTTAAGTCTAATTGAAACATCCTCGAGACAATTTCTTGTCAACACTTAATGGTGTGTTAGTGATTTAATTGTTGAGATGATTCAAGATAATGAGGAGGTTGTGGAAGAAACTAGGGAAAATATTTCCATCCTTGCGGATATTCGTGAGTGCAAAATCAATGAGGATAATAGGCAATGGGAGATTAACTGGAAATGTTGATTAGCATATGGGAGAACACTCACCCAAGAGGAAGGCATGAAGGTAAGAGAGAGGAGATGTTGTGGCAAGTAGTTTTTGAGACCAGCGTGTCTCACTTGAGAACAATAAAGAACATCGTAGCAGATATCAACATCATCACTAAATATTTCATATCCATGTGTGGCATTGTCCAACTTAAAAGGACAAACACCATGAATGGTTGCAAGTGCTAGAGCAACAAGAAGTGCTCGATGCCCTAAGCCTCCTACTCCTAATGCATAAACCAACCCATGAAAGGAAAATCTGGTGTTTTATCATCATCCTCTCTTGATAACATCCAAAGAATTGTTGAAATGAAATGTGCTTTTTAAAATTTGTAAGTGTCATAATGTTGGACCATAGTTTTATTCAAAATTTCTTTGGAACTATATGGAACCGGAGTAATATTCGTAAGCATTATTTTGATTGTGGTAGGTGCAATAACTCGACATTGTGGTTATCCTATGATAACCCATTGAAATTGGTTGTGAATGGCATGTAAGGGTAATATAGTTGTTTTCTTTCAACCATCTAGGACCTTGGGATTGGGTTAAAGGGGCCAAAGTTAAATTTTTTCCCCAAAATAGGTTAAAATATGTTGGAAGTCGTCTCTGGAGCAAACAGTCTTGTTTAGTTAGTGGAATCCTTTTGATCATTTGGTTGTCTTTGTTGCAAGGTCTATTCATTACAAACCTTCCTACGACAAATTTACAACAACAAAAAATGTCTAGTGCCTAATAATGGTATTCCACTTTAAGATATATGAGCAAATTGTAGCTTCTGCCAAACTAGCTTGGTTGCACATATCTAACAGTCGAACTTAATTGGATAGTAATCTACCAACCAAAATTGATTTTAGATATTACTCCAAGACCATTTCTTTTTAGCATGTTGATAGCAGGGTATGGCCCCACTAGATTTTCAACTCTTAAAACTCCACCAAAGGGGTACTCCTTTGCTCTCAAGCAGTTCATGCTATAGCCTTTCCAAATGTTCATTGAGGCCCAATTTTCCCTTAAAGTAGGCTACTCTACCATGTGCACCTCCTGCAACTATAACAATATTCTATAGGAGGATATCCGATCGGACTTCTACTCCTACCAAATGACATCATTGTGCCATTTTTATGAAGTGAGGCTAGAGCATTCATATCTAAGGTTAACCAACTAGAAGCATATTTACCCCCATACTCTAGTGTGTGAGTCTTTTTAGCATGATAATCAATTCATCATCTTCAGATGTAGTGCTACTGCTTCTAAGTTCCACTCTCAACTTTGTTGATATGAACCAACCCACAAAGTTATCACCCTAACATTTCCTTGAGCTTTCCCTAAAGGGAGCCAAGAGCCCATGTGCATGCCTAGCCCTTAATAACATTGCAAGTAGGAGAAAGGGGCATACTTCCACTCTATTGGGCATGTGTTGTACTCTTTGTAGGTTCCCACATCAAATGCGATTGGGGGGTTAATCACCCCCACACCTAGTTGGGTGGGGGGGGCAATGGTCCTAAAGGAAAATTTTGGGTTAGGTTTTGGTCCATTTTATGTTTTTTCAACCCATTGTAAACTAAGTTCAATTAATGAATTTTGATTGTAATATAATCCAGGTTAACATATTAGGGTTTTGGATGCTATAATATTGAATTGTAAATGGTGAAGTTATTACAATGAGATAGAGAGTGGAAAAATTCTCAGTTATGATGGTTTTTTCAATTAAGGGTTTCCAATGTAAATCTTTATGTACTTTATGTATGAGCCATGGTTATTTCTTGTGTTTTAGACTGTGTTCGAAATTTATTTTCTTGCATAGGTTTATCAAACTCTTCATATCCCTACTAGATGGCATCATGGAAGCATTTATATGACCAAAGACAAAAGTGTACCTGGCAGTAGTTATCAAACCTAACGCAATTTTGCCCCATACTCTAGCGGGGGTGCTCTTAGAAAGGTGATCAGAAAGCTTGATTTCATTGGCTTCTTAACACTTAGAATCTCAACCAGACGGGTACTCCTTAGCTCTCAAACAATTCACGCTGGAGCCTTTCCAAATGTTTAGAAAGGACTATTTCACACATAGGGTGACAACCTTAGCATGCCCCTATCCTATGGCTAATAACAATAATCCACAGGAAGATATCTGAGCAAACTTTCACTCCTATTAGATGGTATCACGGCAACATTTCTATGACCTATAAGTAAGAGTGTGCATAGCTGTAGATAACCAACCAAAAGTAGTTTTACCCCATACCCTGGGGGGGTCTCTTTTTCGCAGGGTGATCACAATGTCTAGTTCCACTAGCTTTCTAGGTCTTATATCCCCATTATATAGGTACATATTAGTTGTCATATGTTAGTGTTGGAACCTTTCTAAATATTTACAGAGGTTCATTTTGCTCATAAGGTGGAAGGCCCTGCCATGTCCATATCCTATGAATAATGCATATATTTGATAGGAGGATATCAAAGTAGACTTCCACTCCTGCCAAATTGGCTATGGCGGCATTTCTACGACCTAATGCAAAGTCATGCCTAATTGTAGTGAACCAACTAGAAGAACTTTAACCCCAAAGTTTTTGCTAGGTAAGACATAATATAATAAACTTTGTTCTTTTATTTACCAAACAAAATTATAACACTAGAGGGAAAGAGCTTGGGACCAACGACGAGGATTCAAAAACAAATAAAGGTGGGAAAGATGACTCACAAGGCATGACTTAATTGCCAACTTCTTTGAAATCAATCAACATTGTAAACCCCCCCCAACCAAGGAATTCTCCAACATCTCCTACAATCATATCAAACATGAGGAACATCACAATTTTTATTGTGGTTGTCTTAAATGCAAGGAAAGCTTTAGCCTTCCTTGCATTATACTTAAGTAAAACCATTTGAAAGACTTGAAGTCAAGTAGCCAAGGTCAATTTATAATTTGAAAGTAAGACCAAGAAAGTTCAAGTGAAATTATTTATTCTGAATTAGTCAACTCTAAGTAAAATAACTACATTTAAAGAGCAAAATGCAAAACCCTTTTCATCTAAGAAACTATAATCAAAGTAACAAAAGCTCAACAAAACTTAGAATAGGGGGGGAGGCAGGGGGTGATGCTCAGGCCGACAAGTTTCTTAACTTGGGCTAGTTGAGACCTCAACAATTGGTGACATAATGGGCTAATAACTAAATTGCAAGAAACTTGAGAATAAAAGGGGGGCCCAAATTTCTTAACGACTAGTTGAGGCCTCAACACTAGGAAAATCCATTGATCTCTTAAATGTATCATTCAATCATGATCCACAAGAAGAAATATATTAGTTTTGTTCTATAAAGAAGTTGTTATTCTTGAAGCGTGGGTATCTGTAAAGCCCATTTGTCGCGGGACTGCCTTAGACCCACTTAATTTTTCGTTTTAGGTAGCTCGTGCGGCACTGCCTAGCAACCAACAGAGGGTGAGACCAGCTCAACGGTCCACCTGCAGACTATGCCTACCTATGGAAATCTCTATACTTATGTCTTATGTTCACTTATGTTTTCTTACTTAGCAAAAATTCTTATGCAAGCATCCAACAATTAACATGTCCAACACTTAGCCATTTTTGCAAGAAACACAATAGACACAGGAATATGGGTGGCACCCCAAAACCGGGCATGCAAAGAGTTACAATGGTTACAAAAGTACAACAGTCAAAAGGGTGCCCACAGGACAGACCAACTGGCTAACTCCACAAGAGGAAACCCCAACAATTATGCCACCTCGTCAAACTACCGTGTCTCTCTTATTGTTGCCATGAACCCTGCCTGTCATTGCTACCGTGACCCATGAGCTGCGGATGTGCACTACATATCTTCCTGCTGTAGCCTTTGTGTTGTACACCAAACTCTTGCCAAGGTGATATCCCACCAAGAACTCTCAAGGTGTGCTCCTTGGCAAGCTCCCAAAACAAACTTCCATTTGAGCTTCCAAAGCAAGCCTCAGCCAAGCTCCTAAAATGAGCCATAGCCGAGCTTCCAAAACAATCTCACCAGCCGAGTTTCCAAACCGAGTTCCTTTATGGAGCTTCCAACCCGAGTTCCTCTTCGGAGCTTCCAAACTGAGTTCCTCTACGGAGCTTCCAACCTGAGTTTCTCTGCGAAGCTTCCAAACCAAGTTCCTGCCAAACTCTACCTAGAGAGGCTCCCAAGCTGAGTTTCCTCCCAACCGCAAGTCCTTCCAAGACTCTCCACGAAGAACGTCCAAACTACAACTCCATGTGCTTATCTCGCCCTGCTTGCGGCCCGCACTATGGCTACCCTTGACTGTGAACCTTAGAGTTGCTTTCCATGGATCTTCCTTGATGCCCTTTTCCAAACTTCCCATCACATATATATAGACAAGCTTCCCAAGTGGGTGCGCCCCAAGGTGTGGGCACACACCCCACCGTTCCACATGCAACCGCCTAACATGCCAATGGTCCATCCGCAATGGTACATCGTCTAACCGCTTCGGTCCACCATCTAACCGGGTCAGTTCACCATCTAATCGATCTTCCCATGAGTGTGTCCACTCCTTAACCATTTCGATCATTGGTCCACATGACTTGGGGTGCATGTCCCAAACCGACGTGCTCCACCCAACCGGTCTGTCCATGCTTCCATGGAGTGTACCCAGCCAACACATCTCCCACGTAGCCTCATGGAGCCCAATTCTCGTGCGAACCCCAATGTGTGCCTGACTTTCCATGCCAAGGATGTCTATGTGTGGGCGCATACCCCATGTGCCCCTGGGCTCTTAGCCCAATGCCTAGGTAGAGGCATTACATCCTCTCCCACCTGACTTGTTTTCGTCCCGCCAGCGTCTCCGTCATGCCATCTCGAATTAGAATCCATTTGCAACAATTATCATTGTCTTGACCCACCATCGCACCACATCTCTACGTCTCGGTTGATCTTCTACAGCACCCACTGTCACGACTTGAGCCTTCCTAAGAATCCTCTTTCGAAAAATGCACTTACCCAACCTATTATTGTCATGGTACTCAACCAACTCTGCCAAGCCTCCATTCGCTGATATCTCCCATGTGCTGAACTAGTTGGGTAGCTAATCCAACCATCGCGCTCAACCACCATGAGAACAAACTTCTTCAAGCCAAAACCATCTTTTTCCCTTCTGCATTTCGGTCTGCCTCACGTGCAAGTCTGTCGAACTTGGGAAAAGTCCTCACCATTGCCATATTATTGTCGAAATGCCTACAACAACTCAACATGAATTCCTTCTGCATCATTTGGTTGAATTTATCTAAGGCAACCTCCGCAAGGTGCCTACGGCCTCACTGTCGTGCTAAAGGCAATGAGCCTTCATGCTCATGCTTCATCCTAGCCAAACGGATATGTGGCACCCACGACCACCGCCTCTAGAATCCTCAAAGTTCTGTCAATTCGTCTTGTGCCATATACGCAAGTATGCTAAAACAACCTCCATTTCCAATGGAGTGCAACCCAACCCCTCTAGTTGAGTTGATGGTGATTCAGACTAAGACACCTCAAAATACAACTCCCACAAGCTTGACTCATGATATGACTCATCCTCCACCTTTGTGCACTTCTTCCTCCTCTTGGTTCGTCGCCTTGCTAATTTACTCAACTTAATCTTGCCCATGCACCCCTCTTAATGTTGTGATCTCCTAAAAACAAGTTGCTCACTCTGTTGATCATCACGTTGTTGAAGGGTTCCTGGCACAGCCTCCACCTCCTTGGTGTCCCCTTCATCCAACTCGTCCTGTACGAGCGCCTTCCTTTCTAAGTAAATTTGGACTGCCACCATCTCAACTGGACTACAACCGACTTCCTTCAACTTTTCTTGCGTCAGCTGGGACTCCGGGATCCCCATAGCATATGCGCAAAAGGCTGCCATGTCTATTGCATCACGTAATGGGAGATTCTTACTCTCATTGTCACTCTACTCTGTCATAACATCTACAATAGAATCTTCCACCCATTGTATGCACTTTTGGTCTAATGCATTCTCGCTTTGGCCATGGTCAAGGCCCTGCTCGCCTTGCCCAAGCAAACCCACCTCTTGGGCCACTTCTTCAAGACTGTTGTCACTTGGTTTATCTGTTGCGTCATTGGGAGTGCCCACTTCCACAACCTTTCCTTCCACTGTTGGTGCAAGTTTCACCTTATCTCCAACGTGCTGCGGATGGTCTACTGGAATGTGCCACAACTTAGTCTTCCTCATGACCAAGTCTATCTGCAACTCCAACTCTACCAGTTTCTTTGCCAAGCGATTAACCATTTTTGTTGTGCTTGTGTTCTTGTTGTTCTACTCTACTTGTTGTTGTGTGATGCCACAAGTCCTGCTAGAAGGCATGCTGATTGTCTCATGCAAGCTCATGGAAGAAATCTGTGCTATACGTCCCAACTTCCTTCTTGGAATCATCGACACATTCCAGGATTTGGTCGAACCCAAGAACACCAAACAACTCATAAATAGAACCAGAACAGCCTTGGCCAACCTTAGATAGTCTTGCCCCAAGACCATTGAGTAGTCATCAAACGGAGCGACCACTAAGTCCATCTCGTCGAACCAATCCCCAACTCTTATCGGTGCTGCATGAACCACCCCTTCCACAATCTTCGTTGCTAAGTTCACCACTTTGAAGGTGGCCTCACTAACCTCAAACTTACTATGAAGCGATGTCGCTGTTCTACTGCTCACAAAACTGTGGGTGGTGGCAGTGTCCACCATTGCAACAACCTTCAATCCACTTACTGTAGCATACACAAAGCACATACCTTGTTGGTCTACATCCTGCAGATCCACTGTTTTCTTGCCTAGGCATGCCTTCAATGTCTTTACCGCTTTTGCAACTTCTTCTAAAGGGCGTTGCGCTTCCATAGCTACCAGCAACATCTCTATTGGGTGCACATGGCATGCTCCCAAGTGTAAGCTCAACTCTACCTTCTTTGGACAAGTTCGCACGAAGTGGTCTCCGTCGTTGTTAACACCTCTATCAATGTTCTCGCCAAAGGAAGAAAGAGAACCCCCCTACTGAAACCCCAAGCATGCCCATCGACATCTTACACCAAAGAAAGAATCGAAAAATTAAAAAAATGGCTTAAGTATCAATGAATTCTGAGCCAAATGATCGAGCTGCAGTGAGAAAAATAGGAAAGACAAGGCAGTGGAATTCTTCTGCAATCTACATAGGTTGAACGGTGAAGATTGAAAAAGAAAAGCCGGATCTACGACTGGGAAGCAATCTGCAATGCATCCAAACAAGAGATTTTTCGCTTTTCAGCTTTTCCGCTTTCTCGCAAGTCCGACTTTCCGACTTTCCTCACCCGCATTGCAAATTGCAGAAGTTAGAATGGTATTTTTTCAAGAGCGTAAAGTTGGGTTTTCGATTTCTGCAACCTGCATTGCGGAATGCGGATTGTGGAGGCATAATTTTTTCCGGAGAAGCAGATTTGGGTTTCCGATTTCCGCAACCCGCATTGCGGAATGCGGATTGCGGACGCATAATTTTTTCAGGGGCGCAGATTTGGGTTTCCAATATCCGCAACCTGCATTGTGGAATGCAGATTGCGGAAGTGATATTTTTCCAGANGATCGGACTTCTACTCCTACCAAATGACATCATTGTGCCATTTTTATGAAGTGAGGCTAGAGCATTCATATCTAAGGTTAACCAACTAGAAGCATATTTACCCCCATACTCTAGTGTGTGAGTCTTTTTAGCATGATAATCAATTCATCATCTTCAGATGTAGTGCTACTGCTTCTAAGTTCCACTCTCAACTTTGTTGATATGAACCAACCCACAAAGTTATCACCCTAACATTTCCTTGAGCTTTCCCTAAAGGGAGCCAAGAGCCCATGTGCATGCCTAGCCCTTAATAACATTGCAAGTAGGAGAAAGGGGCATACTTCCACTCTATTGGGCATGTGTTGTACTCTTTGTAGGTTCCCACATCAAATGCGATTGGGGGGTTAATCACCCCCACACCTAGTTGGGTGGGGGGGGCAATGGTCCTAAAGGAAAATTTTGGGTTAGGTTTTGGTCCATTTTATGTTTTTTCAACCCATTGTAAACTAAGTTCAATTAATGAATTTTGATTGTAATATAATCCAGGTTAACATATTAGGGTTTTGGATGCTATAATATTGAATTGTAAATGGTGAAGTTATTACAATGAGATAGAGAGTGGAAAAATTCTCAGTTATGATGGTTTTTTCAATTAAGGGTTTCCAATGTAAATCTTTATGTACTTTATGTATGAGCCATGGTTATTTCTTGTGTTTTAGACTGTGTTCGAAATTTATTTTCTTGCATAGGTTTATCAAACTCTTCATATCCCTACTAGATGGCATCATGGAAGCATTTATATGACCAAAGACAAAAGTGTACCTGCCAGTAGTTATCAAACCTAACGTAATTTTGCCCCATACTCTAGCGGGGGTGATCTTAGAAAGGTGATCAGAAAGCTTGATTTCATTGGCTTCTTAACACTTAGAATCTCAACCAGACGGGTACTACTTAGCTCTCAAACAATTCACGCTGGAGCCTTTCCAAATGTTTAGAAAGGACTATTTCACACATAGGGTGACAACCTTGGCATGCCCCTATCCTATGACTAATAACAATAATCCACAGGAAGATATCTGAGCAAACTTTCACTCCTATTAGATGGTATCACGGAAACATTTCTATGACCTATAAGTAAGAGTGTGCATAGTTGTAGATAACCAACCAAAAGTAGTTTTACCCCATACCCTGGGGGGGTCTCTTTTTCGCAGGGTGATCACAAGGTCTAGTTCCACTAGCTTTCTAGCTCTTATATCCCCGTTATATAGGTACATATTAGTTGTCATATGGGAGAAAAATGTGGATTTGCGAGGACAACATCTTGGGCAACCCTCCTCTCGCCCTCTCTGCTGATCTCAGTGAGCTACAGATGTGGCTTTCTCAACTTGGAGTTGATAAGCTGGCATATATATTGGAATGGGACTCTACAGGGAAGTGGAAGTTGTGGACTCTCCCTCGAATACCAGCGAACCTACAGGACCAAGTTTCTCTTTTTTTTAATGCGCTGACCAGTTTGGCTCTTGTCCACCGTCAAATGCATGATCATTGGGGCTGGGGCAAGACAGGCTACTATACTGTTGCTCATGGTTATGCTGCTACTCAGACTAACCATCCACTGACCCATCCACCTGCATTCTATACTCTTGTGTGGGATTCATACGATCTGCCAAAATTCAATTTTTTCACATGGATTCTTGTCCACAGGAAAGTTTTAACTAGAGAAAATTTGATGAAGAAAGGAATAGTAGGCCCACATCGATGCCCTTTGTGCTGCTCAGAGATCGAAACCCTGGATCATCTTTTTGTAGATTGTTCCTTTTCTCAAGAAGTCTGGATTAATTCCTTGCTCAGACTCAATGTAAACACTCCCTCTTAGATCTCTGTTATTACTCTCCTATCTACGTGGAAAACAAGGTACCCACATCCTCTTAAAAACAATTCCACTTGGATCAGAATTTGGCAAGCTCTCCCCAAGTACGTTTGCTGGAAGATTTGGTTGGCGAGAAATAATCAGATATTTAACAATTTCAAGCCCTCACCATTGATCGTTGCAGCTAAGGCAAAGGCTCTT
>NWUY0300012981.1:14703-29172 GCA_004151065.3 Larix sibirica
TATTATATAGAGATAAATAAAATATATATATTTTTTTAAAATCTTTATATTTAATATTTGAAATAGAAAATTAAAATAAACGTGAACATAATTGAAAAGGTTTAAAACATATATATTTTTTTTAAATATAACATTGAATATTCCTATGTCTACTAGGCTCTTTTAAGGAATCATCTACTTCTAAAAAATATATCATTTTATTTTGGATATGATTTTTAAAACTAAAAATAAAAACAAGATTCTTTTGAGATAGAGAAACTACACTAAAAAGGAATAATAAGAAGACTATTCCATTATGGAAATCTGAGCCATTTTTCTATATTCTCGAATAAATGGGATTGGCACCACTTTTTTAGATGATTGGTTTATTTTGGATATGATTCTTAAAAATTAAAACAAGATTCTTTTGAGATAGAAAAACTACATTGCAAGAAACTAATAAAGACAATATTCCATTATGGAAATCTCACCCCTACTCTAAATTCTTAAATAAATAGGGATCCTTCCTACATTAGCATCACCTTTTTAGATGATTGGTTTTCTTTATAAATATGAACAAAAGAAACACCATCAAAAGATTGTTTTACCTTTAGCACTAGCTTCGTTATTAGGGCTAGGAAAATATTTTCAATTATGCTTTTGTTATTATTCCATTCCTAAAAAAAATGGAATTTTAAAAAACATGTAGATGTTTTCACCTTTTTGTCTTTTGTTGTCTTTATTAGAATCCTAAGCATAAAACTCACTCAACGTTTTGTTGATACCTTGTCATACAACATACTTAATAACTAAATAATAAGAGCAATTAATCGAGAAAAGTACTCTCCTGAGGAAAGTATTCTCCTGGCCTTTGATCGCAAATGTCCTAGGGTTTTAGTGGAGATTGATACTTCTGAGAGGCTTCCTGAAGAAATTGAAGTTCGATGGGGCCAAGGGGTGTTCCTGGAGAAGATCGATTATTGGAGGATTCCTTTTAGATGTTTTTTATGCCATAAGATAGGGCATCTTTGGCAGGCCTACAAGGAGGAGGATTTTGGCGAAGGCTCAGGTTTGGAGGTTCCCTCGGAGGCGGATGAACCTGAGCAGACACTCTCTTTCCCTATCCCATTGGATGTTGACTCTACGAAGGATTTCTTGGGTAAGCTCAAAATCTTTCTTCCCCTGCTCTTAAAATCCTTATCTTCAGATGAAATCTCTGGGGCCTTGGCTATTGGGGACGTTGACTCTCCCGCTTTAGGGCAGCCTCCTATCACTCCTACTCCTCTGCATGACTCTACTGGTTTTACCTCGTCAGGGTGTGTTGTTCCTGGTGTTTCTGAGGGGTTGAGTCGGCCTTTGGCTTCTGAGTTGGGAAAGTCTGATTCTTTGGGAATTCGGATCTCGACCTCTCATGTTCGGGATGATGTCTCCTGTATTGATTGTTCTGAATATTCCCCTCCTTCCTTTGTTGGGGGTCCAAATTCAAGTATTAGAGGGGGAGTTGTTGATTCTTTTCCTCCAGAGACAAACCCTACCATTGTGGGTCAGATCCCCTTAACTGTTTTTGGTAAGAACTCTGTTGAGGAAGAGGGAGACATTTCCTTTGGATCCATTCAATTTGCTAATGTGACTACCTACAAAAAACTGAGTAAGAAGGCATCCTATGAGAAATGGATTAACCCTGAGTTATCTCACTCCACCAGTATCTTTGTTGCTTTGAATTTTGATTCCTCGGATAGGTCTCTTAGAGCATGCATGGGCCGTGATGAATTTTCCCAATGATCATTTCGTCTTTTAATATTCGGGGGCTTGGCGGTTAGTCCAAAAGGACCGCCTTGAAGAGGTTGTTGGATACTGCTAGACTAGATATGTTGTTCTTACAGGAGACAATGCATGTTGGTTCGGATGCTTGTGACTTTTTCTCAAACTCAAACCATACTGGCTATGTTGTGGAATGGATGCAGATGGACACTCTAGAGGACTTCTGGTTGCGTGGAATCCTAGAAGTGTTGATTTCTCTGCCTTTAAAACTTGTGCAGGTATTAAAGTTGAAGGTCGTTTCAAGGGTGTAGAGCATGGTTTTAAGTTGTTGAATGTCTATGGTCCATATAAAAATAGAAGGCATTTTTGGGACCAAGTATTTGCTTCATTCATTTTACAAGACCCAAACCTTATTATGGGGGGAGATCTCAATTTCACTTTATCCTCGGATGAGGTGTGGGGCTCTAAGTATCTTATGGATCCACTTTCCCCATATCTCAAAGAGCATATTGATGAATTGGGTATCCTCAATATTGTTCTGGCTTCATTGGTTCCTACTTGGAGCAATGGTAGGGTAGGTGCACATGGAGTCACTAAACGTTTGGACAGATTTTTGTTCCATGAGGCTATTGAGAGGTGTTTGGGACATTACTGATCTTGGAGCGAACCTACCGGAATCTCAGACCACAAAGTTATTTTTTTACTATTGGATTTTGAAGTTAGCAATATCTCTTTCATTTTTAAATTCAACAGTGCATGGCTTGAGGATGAGCATTTCTCCGAATTGGTTATCCGTAGATGGAAGGATATGATTCATTTAAAGCACCATTCCCCTTTGCAACTATTATTGATAAAATTGAATTGTCTGTGTAGGGAGGTGATCCAATGGGATAAGAACAAGAAAAGTTCCAACTCGGAGGAACTCTGCAATCTTGAGGGTCGTATTAATCATCTGGAAGCTTCGGTTGGGGAAGATTTCTTTTCTGGTGATAGGAAAGAAATAGTATTGGAACTTGAAAAATGGAAGATGGGTATACTTAACCAGATGGAAAATACGTGGGGACTTAAAAGGAATGCGATTTGGATAGCCAAGGGGGATCATAATACAATTTTTTTCAAATATTTTCCGATCAAAGGCAAGTCATTAATTCTATCTTGGATATTAGAGGTGCAGATGGCAATGTATTATCTGACCATCAGTCGATTAAGTAGGATTCTATGGAACACTTTCAACAGAATTATCAATAGGAGTCGGTGAGGAACATTGAAGCCCACATGAAGATTGTAAAGTTGTTCCCTAAATTATTTTATGTGGATGAAGGTCGGTTGATGGGAAAGGCAGTGACTTTAGAAGAAATTCATAATGTTCTTAAGGATTTTGTCAGAGAGAAGAGTCTAGGCCCAGATGGTTGGACTGTGGAGTTCTTTCTCCATTTTATTTTATCTTATGGGTGATGATATCCTTCAGGCTGTGGAGGAATCTCATTCTAAGGAATTTATGTCTGAGAAGCTCAATGCTACTTTCCTCACATTGATAACTAAAAAGGATAAACCAACAGATTTCAATGATTTTCGGCCTGTTTCTTTGTGTAACCTCTTATACAAGGTAATTACTAAAATCATTTCTTTGTGTATCAAACCGTATTTGGAAAATTTTATTTCCTTTGCACAATTCGGGTTTCTTTTCAACCGACAAATTATTGATGCAGTTGCGCAAGAATGCCTTCACCCTATTAAACTCAAGGATATCCAAGCCTTCATTCTAAAGTTAGACTTGATTAAGGCTTATGATCGTATTGACTGGTCCCTTTTTAGACTGATTTTGCTCCAAATTGGGCTTCCTGTCAAGGTAACTAATTGGATTCTAGCTTGTATTACCTCTTCTCATTTTGCGGTGTTGATCAATGGTTCACCTACCAAGTTTTTCTCCAGTAGCATGGGTATCCGACAAGGATTCCCTTTGTCACCCTTAATGTTTATTTTGGTTATTTAGGGCTTGAGTAGACTGATAAATGAACCTAAAGTTGTACACAAAATCAGGGGTATTAATATCTCTCGAGCTTTATCCATTTCACATCTTTTATTCGTGGATGATGTAATGATTTTTGGCATTACTTCTTTTGATGAATGGATGACATACAAGGATATATTTGATGTCTTTTATTTAGCATCTAGTATGTCTATCAGTCCCAACAAGTCAAGCTTTCTTTATAATTGCAGATATCATACTTTTATTGAATATATGAAGACTTTGTTTCCCTTCAGAATATAGCACATTAATGTGGAAATAAAGCACCTCATATACTTTCTAAAACCGAATTGCTATCATGTGGAGGACTGGTGTTTGCTTATACAAAAATTCGAGAGGAGAATTAGTAACTAGGCATTCTATTGGCTTACTATAGGTGGTCGACTTATTCTTGCTCAATCGGTTATTCTTAGTATCCATGTCTATTGGTTCAGGTTGATGAATATTCTGGCTACTATCATCAATACAATTCGTAGAAGATTATTTCACTTTATCTAGGTGGCGAAGTTAGAGCTAAAAAGTTCCATTTATCTAGTTGGCAGAGTTTATCTTGGCCAAGAAAGCTGGGCGGATGGGGATTGATGAATCTGGGCATATTTGATGAAGCTATGCAGACGAAGAGCCTCTAGAGGGCCTTAAATGACTCAGGTTTATGGAGCAAGGTTATTTTTTCCAAATATCTTAAGACTTATACTGTATTGCAGTGGATTCGAAGGCTAAACATCAGGTACATAAATGCCTCTATTATTTGGTGTAGTCTTATTGTTACTTATCCACATATTGGGGAGAAACTTTGTTGGCAGGTGGGAAATGGTTCAAATGTATTTATTAGTATTGATTTGGTAGTTGGGGATGACTCAGACTTTGGGATCCCTTCCCATATATTAAAGGAGCTTCATTAGAGGAAACTTGTAGTCTTGTCTCATGTCTATCATTTTTGTAATGAGTGGGTTAATCCCCACTAACTCTCGGTAGAAGAATTGGATCTCTCAACTCAAATGGCATCTCGCTAGAACATGTATATAGAATCATTTATATTCACTGGGATCCACCTGTCTACTTCCAATGAAATTCTGGTATGGAATGACCCTGGGGGTAATGGTATTCTTACAGTTAAGAAGGTTTATAATGATTTATTGGATAAAGGGACTCCTCCTGAGAATTGTTGGTGGTATTCGAAATTATGGAGTTGGAAAGTCCCATTGAAACTTAAATGTTTCATGTGGTTGGGTTTCAGGAATAAGATACTCACCTAGTCAAATCTCCTGAAAAAGGTTTCATTGGGCCTAATATATGCCTTCTATGTAAAAATAGAGCACAAGATATCCACCATATGTTCATTCCATGCGGATTTCTCAAGAATGTTTGGGTTGAATTACATGTTTGGTTAAATTTCCATGATGAGTGGAGAGGTCATACTTTTGGTGATTGTTTATTTGATAGGTTCCATAGGAAAGTTAAATATAAGACTTTGCCTCTCTTTTTGATATGGGCTATTTGGAGGAGCCGAAACGCCCTTATTTTGTATAACTCTCTTCCATCTGTTTTCGGCACCTGCAGGATGATCATTGGAGCCTTAAATGATTGTCCTCTCTCTGTTTCCAAAAATCATATTCGATTGGTTAAACTTCCTGGGGTGGCATTAGATACTTCCTTTGTATATTTTGATGGAGCAATGAATAATGGAGGTTGTGGTGCCAGAATGTCTCTTTATATTAAGCAGAATCATAAAATCCTACTCAAGTTGGGCGTCGGTGATGGAAACAATATGAAGGTTGAAATTTTAGCCCTCGGGAATCTTCTTTGGTTTTCTTTACGCAGGGGTATCTTTGTGATGGAAATTTTTGGTGACTCACAAGTCCTTATTAATTGGGCTGAAAGAAAGTTTGATATTAATGTCATCTCCATGAATCCCTGGATCAGAAATGTGGAATCATTGATTAAGTCCTTTGATCAACTCATTTTCACCACATATATAGGGAGGCAAATGTCGAAGTAGACAAATGATATAAAGAAGCTATTGGACCATTGGATGGACTTCTTCATTATGAGGAGTTTTTAGATGACTCCCTGGTGGACTCGGGGTTTGTATGGGCTTTGTAGGATCCGTTCCTCATCTTTTTGTATTTGTGGGATTGGACATTGGGTGGGGGATGCTTTTAGCTTTTAGCTACTTGACTGGGGAGAATTTTGATGTTTTGTTCTTTGTCTTTATGATCTCAGACTGTCTGGACAACTTACTTTGAGAAAATCCCTACTATATTTATGTAACTTTGATTTTTAACCTGAAAATAACAAGTTGCAGCTTTTTCTTCTTTAAAAAAAGAACAATTAATATGTATAATAGCTCGTGCTCCTTGAAAAAATCTCAAACTTTTCCATAATAAATTGCTATATTCCAAATGTATGTGTGTGTGTGTGGGATCCAACTTTTCCATAATAAATTGTTATATTCCTATATATATATGTGTGTGTGTGTATGTATGTAGGGGGGGTGATCCTTCAAGTATATTAAGAGGATTTAGGATTTTAGAAGTTATGCATAATTTATGCTTTTATTTAATGATAAATTAAATGATGTTGATTTTATTCATTTTTGTTGTTTTTTCTCTTAATTTTCAATGTTTATTAAAGTTACAAGAATTTATTAATTTTCAGTGTTCAATATAGCCATAATAATTGGTCTTTGCCTTGATTTAATTAATTTGGATCCTTTCTCCATTTTCTTTTGTGAAGAGTCTTCTTAATGAATGTGAAACTATATCTAAAATCATGATTGTATTAATGTTTTTATCACATTTCATCATAAAAACAACATTAACAATAAAACAACAAAACGATTGTGAAAAGTACTTAGTTTTATATCTATTTTAAATTTTTTTAATAGAATATTTTTTTTTTCCTAAAATTTTATTCAAACTTCTTTAAACATCAAACTACAACATATCCATAATTTAAAAAAAAACAAGATTTTACTATTTATAAAAATAATGCTATTAATTTTGATCCTCCATGTTTGTTATACCCCTTATGGGGAATTTTTCTGGTAACCTTCGTTTTTAATGATAAGTCTTAATGCAATTCTAAGATCAACCATTTGAAATAACATCGATAGTTTTTTATCATGGCATTTGAGATTCCATAAATGAAAATGTAATTTATATAATATGAAGATGGGTTTTTAACTCTTCAAAAATTAACAAAAGCTATGAGGTGGCAATGTTCTCGACATTGCTATTGCAGTGATTGCTTTGATTGCTTGTTTACAGCTACGAAAAGTAGTATTTTCAAGAAATAAGGATTACATTGAAACAAAACAAAAACATTAAACTTATTGAATAATACTCCCCTTGTTAAAGAAGTTTCCCATCACTTTTATTTTGCACCTTTTTTTCAGTTACAAATATATTAATATATATTTTGAGACAAAATTAAATACCATGTCAAATGTTTGTATAAATTCTATCTCAAGTTTATTAAAGATGTTCACTAAAAAATTTAAGGTCAATAGAATTTTTTATAGGATGGTTTGATGAATATCATTTTTATTATTATTTTGTTTGATGATTACGGTTCTTCTTTATACGCACAGGGAATATTAGCGCACGCCGAATTGTTAATACGCAGGGAATATTAGCACACGCCGAATTGTTATAAGATGACGAGACTGGTCCACCGACAAGTTAAAAGAGGATCCATATCTTACTATTATTTTTCATTCGCTAAGTTTTTTTTTGCCAGCTTGAAAAAAACACCATTAATTCTCCATGTAACTGAAATTCTCCATCTGCTGCTACATTTCCAAGTTACCAAATTGTTGGGCTGGATAATTCTTAGAATGGATATCACATCATGAAAAATTGAGCAACCAGATCGCAGCTCCCAGTATATGTCAGTCGAGTCGTTTGAATCAGAAATCACATCATGCTTTTACCTCCTGCCCACCAGCTAACCTTCATTCATCTCCTCTCCCTCTGCGATTTTAAAGGCTGTGAAGCTTGTTAGTTGCAGGGATCGATATCACCATGGTCGTACCCCATGCAAGCGAAACACAATTTCAGATAAGGGAATTGGCACTCTATCGCCGGAGCGTGAGCCTCCGAGATTCTTAGCAGCACGCCAGGCATCTCGTTGTTTTTGCATTATAATTTTCTTTTTCATTTGTGCAGCCCGCAAAAGTTAATGCTCGCTTGGTTGTACTGACCGTGAATTAAGTCCATATGCATTTGAGAGGCATGTTGGACGTGAAAATGCAAGAAACTGGAAAAAAAAATATGTATTATCATCCGCGGTATTATTATTGTCAAAGACGATGCTACTAAAATATTATAGTAATGGACGAAGGAATAGTAGAGGCCACTATAAAGGTCTCAACAAGCAATGTTGTCACTGTGATGAATTTGTCTGTCCTAGAACATGCAAGAATGAAAGGAGTGGGTTTAACAACAACTTTACAAGTAGTTGATTCACCCTGACTTAGTGGTGCTTCAACCTTCCCGATCCTGTCCTATATTGTATCCGAGAGCGGAGTGCATCACCCTCCTTTTTTCACTCTCTGCAAACTCACTTTTATCTAAGTAACAAGTTAAAGCAATTGCAAGAATTTCTACGTGTAGAAAAAATAGTTCCAGAGCTTGAACTAAAGCATATCCTTCAGAGTTCTTTCCCCTTCCAAACAAGAATAGAAGAGGGTAAACCCTCATTCGTAAATTCTACCCCCTTTTTACATAAGTGAAATAAACAACTCTCAGGAACTTGCTAGAAGGAAAATCATATCCCGAGGTCAACAATGGAGTTGTCAGTATTGCTGGTAGCTTTGTCCTTCATTGATAACACCAAATGGCAATAAAAAAGTAAACAAACACTTGTGACTCAGCATAGGCAGTGTTTCCTCAACAGTTCGTGTTTCCTCCTGGACTTGTGAAGATTCAGCGTCGTCATCAATCTCAACAGCAGAGGTGAATTTTTTTGCTTACATTAGGGCTTCTTATTGTAGTTGGAAACACCATCTTCACAGAATTTGATGATGGATTTGCATGGGGTTTCCTTCCAAGACTAAACGAATTTTCAGTCCTCACCAGAACACCAATTTCTGCTAAATACTTCAACTCTTTGCACATATTTTTCTTGAAATCGCTTGGAAGAGTGTTCGTGTATTTCTCTCTGATGGTCTTCCTTATTGCATGCTGAATACATCTAGTGTGCTACATAATTTCATCAATGGCTTCTATTATCATCTACATAAACAAAAAGCGCATAATTTCATCAATGGATTCTATGATCTTATGCACAAACAAGAAGTTCAACGATGGTGTAGCCATTGTGACAAACATTATAATTAAATTACGAAAGACATGGTACTGGGATTTTATTACCTCCTTATATGGCGGAAGACTATTCACAACATTATAAGGGATGGTTTTCTTAGCCTCACTCCTGGTTCCTCATGGATACGCATCCACCACTTAAAGTGGTTTCTTTTGATTCTGATATTCCATGATCCACAGGCCCCGTCATTCATCACACTCAACGTAGAAGAGAAAAACTTGAAAGCAAACTGGAATTCATCACACTCAACATAGAAGAGAAAAACTTGAAATCAAACCGGAAGTCTGCACATGTCTAAAAATTTATTGGCAATACTAGAGATATGGGCACTTGTCCAGCTTTTTTCCATTTGTGTAATCTCTCCGTACATTCCCTCGGCAGGAGTTAATATGGCAATATGAGAGAGATAGGTAGTCCAGCTTTTCGCCATTTGTGAATCTCTTTGTAAATCCCCAGGAAGCATTTTCATGGTGGATGGAGTTCCAAAGTGTAGTATTCATTGACAGAAGAGGGATGTATGAATGCATTGAAGCATCGTAATCATGAACTGCCGCAACTATTAAAATTGATTGGCAAGTCATGACATCCTCACTGAAAACTAAAAATTGTACAGTGAATTAATGTTGAATGCACGTAGCCTCCTTTTGGGAAGGGAAAATCGAAGCAAACTTCACCAAAACCAAAGCCAATAAAAAATTAAATAAATACAAAAATTACATACTATACTCTTGACTTTTGAAATGCGAAAAATCTACTTTTACCTACGCGAACTAATACCACTTTTGATGAAACATATATGATCCCCTTCGGGGACATAATAAATAAAAAAAAAATTGTTGCATTTTCAAAAATAATGGTTATATATACATACATAAACTTTTTAAATAAATAAAAAATTGGTTTACTTGTTTAAATAAAATTGGCTTACCTCTTTGGACAGGTGTTATGAGCAGAGATCTACCCTTAGTAGATGGAAAGGGTTTCATGGCGAGGGTTCCATGGCATCTGTTGAATCCAAATGTGTGGTGTTTTGGATGTGAGTGGGTAATGGTGGTTGAGAAGAGGGGATATATGGTGGCAGGGGACTACGGCGTCTTTTGCAGTGATTAGAGTCCCTAGCTTTTTTTGTTTATACTAGTCCTTGTCAACTGTTTGGAATTTGTGGAGTGGTTCGATTTTTTTTTGGAGCATGGCAGTTTACACGTGAAAGGTGTGTGTGATATAAAGGGGTTCTAGCGAATTCCAGGGTTCGTTTGATTTAAGGAGGGGTTGGCGTTTCCAATGGTATTTTCGGAATTATTTGCAATGGCGGAGTCAAATGATGGAACGGTTGGCAATTTGGGGTCTCGAGTGGAGGACATGTCGATAGAAGAAAGGGGGTCATGTATTAAGGGTGTCCAGATGGGTGCAAAAAAATTTGTGCGGTTGAGGGCGTGTGGGGTTCCTGAAATGTCACGTGACAACCAGATGGTATGTGGTGATGTTAACAGACCGACAGTTGGAGGTTTTGGGAACATAACAAGTGGCATTTTGTTTGCTTTACCATTGTCGGTCTCAGGGATCCCTAAACAAACTCATTCATACTATATGTCTTCATTTGGTCTTCTAGGGGTTGATGAAACTGGAAAATGTGGACTAAAGGGTGGTGGCTTGGCAAATTTAGTGGGGTTGAGTCAGGGGAAAGGGCATCATATGCCCAAAAAACCCTGTAGATGGAAATTGAGGAAGGAAATTAACATAATGGTGTTGGGTAGAGATATTGGGTTGGAAGGGTTTGTGGGGTTATATTTACAAGCCTTGGGGGGGGAATTCAACTACATGGAAATGAATGCATGAGATATAGCGATATGGGAATATTCAGTTTGGGATCCGAAGGTTGGATATTGACCAATTATCTCAATATTGTCGAAGGGATGGTATGGATTTGTATTTAGGAAGGACGAACATGCTACATATGTCATGAATAAGACCTAGTTAAAAGGGAATGGAAATTTAATGTTAGAAAGATGGCATTCGTCTTTTCACCCAGAGTCTGAAGGGATTAGATTTCTTCATTTATGGGTTTTGTTACCAGGCTTTCCCCTGGCAATGTGGAATAGAATAGCCTTTGAAGCGGTAGGGAATCATTTGGGTAGGTTTCTGCATGTAGGGGAGGAGACTCTAAATGGTATGGACAAAAGGGTTGGGCACATCTTGGTTGAAATATATATGTCCAAGGGTTTGCTAGAAACCCTGGAAATCGAATGGAGGAATCATGTATATAATCAGAAACTAGATTATTGGGGCATTCCATTTAGATGTTCCGAGTGTAAAATGCTTGGTCATCTGTGGCGCAAATGTCCTTCTGCTAGTTCGGGATCTGATTTCGATGAATCTTATGAGAAGGTGCTTACTTGGTCTTCTCAGGATGGTAGCGATGTGGAATATATTCCTTCGGCTGAAGGTGAAATGAGCAATGTTGTTCAAGAAATATCTCCAGTGAACCTTGCAAGTGATTCTTTGATTGGTAGGTTAAGTTCTTTTCATATGTCCTTTGTATCTACTTTGTTGGAATCAGAGATAAAATTTGTTATTTCTCATGAAGAAAAGGGGGATTTTATGGGTGAAGATATGTGGAGGCGGGGGGGTTCCTTTATTTTATTCTGGTGTGTCAATCCCTGAGGGGGTGTTGTATCTAAGGAGAAATTGGGAAGCAAGGTAGGTGGGGTTTCTGAGTTTTGGGGCGGGGTTTTGTTAGTTGTCCCTGATGTTGATGAGTCTAGGCCCGATTCTAGGGAGGTCATGAATCTTGAAGATGTACCTATGTTAGGTGGGGACTCTTCTTTGAGGCCACTAAAGGATTCAGGTGGTTCTATGGAGTATGGGCGGGAAGTGTTGGGTGTTTCGGTTCTGGTATCAAAACCGGTATCTCCCTTATCGGATGATGTTGATATTGTTTCAAGGGATGGTGTTCCTTTTGGTGATACTGGTTGTTCTAGTGGCGCCCTGTCTTACTCCGATATGGTAGAAAAGACCTATTTGATATCATACCGAGGTAACATTCCATCGATGGGCTGTGATACTGGGAATTCAAGATTGGAACCTGATGAGAAACCCTCCCCTGGTCTTATAATTAAGCAATATTTTTCTCCCCTCAAAACTCGAAGTGCTCAAAAGAACAGTTCAAAGCGAAGTGAAGGGTTTGTAGAGACACTTGTCTCCACCTTTGGGAGGGAGAAATATCCCACGTCTAACACTCACGTTCTTAGAGATCTCAAAGCCCTGGCCAGGGTTAAGAAATGATTTGTTTAACTTAGAACATAAGGGGGGTTGGGGACCTATCGAAAACACTAACCCTCAAACGGTTGTTAGAGAAATATTGACCAACTATTGGATTTCTTTAGGAGACTATGGTGACTAGAGAAAATCCTAGGATCTTCTTTTCGAATATTGAACCGGATTGGGAAGTCTATTCTATGAATGCACATGGGATGTCCAGTGGTTTGTTATCAGCATGGAATCCAAAAATGGCACGATTTTCGGCCTTCGGAATATCAATGGGAATCTTATTATGTGGTAACATTGTTGGCTTGGTTGGTGAGGTAAATCTCATAAATGTTTACGGTCCATACTCAAAATGGAAACAATTTTGGGAGCAGGTTGTTATGGATAGTTTCTTGTCCTTACCAAACTTAATTATGGAAGGTGATTTGAATTTAACCATATTAGCTTCGAAGATTTGGGGTCGAAGGACTCGTCTGGATCCTCTAAACAATTATTTTGAGGATATTTTCTCATCAGTAGGTTTGGTGGATATTGAGTCAAATCCATTGGTCCCTACATGGAATAATGGTCGTGGCGATGATGATGGGGTTTCTAAGAGGATTGATAGATATTTGGTGGTTGAGCGACTCACTGAGACATTTTTCAGATATAGGTCCTGGGTTGGAGCAAAGGCAATTTCCAACCACTCCCCAGTCTTGTTGGAATTTGAAATTGACGGAAAATTGACTCTATATCCATTCAAATTCAATTATTGTTGGTTGTAGGAATAGGAATTTAAAGATCTAGTGTGCTTGGAATGGATAAAGATGGATATAAAATCTGGGTATTCGACGATGAATAGATTAGTTAAAAAATTGAAGATGTTAAAAGGTATTGTTTCCAAATGGGACAAGGAAAGGAAAATTGCCCTTAAGGCTGACTTAGTCAAGAAAGAAGCCCAAATCGAATATATAACAATGGCCATTCCCTCGGCTTCTTTATCAAAATAGGATCAGGACTCTCTTACATTGCTTGAACAAAGAAAAATGAAGATTCTGAGAATGGAGGAAGAAATCCGACGCCTTAAGAGTAGGGTGACTTGGGTTGCTATTGGTGATCAAAATAATAATTTTTTTCACAAATTTGTAGAGGGAAGGAAGATTCAAAATTCAATTTGGGACCTACTAGACAAGGATGGTAAGACTATATCTGATTTGGATTCTCTCCAGAATGAGTCGGTACATTTCTTTAGTAATCTATATCAGGATTTGTCTTCATCATCAGTTATTGAAAAAATTAAGCTAATTAAAGAGTACCCAGGGTATTTTTCGAAGGAGGAAGCAACCAATGTTGCGGCCCCTGTTACTTTGGAGGAGGTTCTGAAAGTGTTAAAGGGATTTGTCAGGTCAAAAATTCTGGGCATGGATGGGGCATGAAATTGTTTCTTGAATTCTTTGATGTTATGGGGCAGGAAATTCTTGCATCTATTGAGGAATATCGTCTTTTGGGAAGGGTTTTGTCGGCTATAAATTCAACTTTTATAGCCTTAATCCCTAAGTTTTCACATCCAAGTGGATTTGGGGATTATAGGCCAATATTGCTATCCAACTTGATTTACAAGGTCATATAAAAAATTATTGCAAAGAGGATAAATAAGGTATTGTCCAAAAACATTTATATGGAACGGTTTGTATTTCTTGAAACATGCAAATACTTGATGCGATTGGTGTTGCTCATGAGGCATTTCACAACATCAAGCTTTGAAATCTGAAAGCTATGGTTCTCAAGTTAGATTTAATCGAATCATATGATCGTGTAAACTGGGGCTTTCTTCGTTTGGTTCTTGCCCAGATCGATTTACAGTGGGAAATTGTTAAATGGATTGTGTCATGCATCAATTCTGTTAACTTTGTTGTTCTGGTAAATGGTTGTCCCTCAAAAAAATTTAAAGCCACTAGAGGGCTTTGCTAGGGATGCCCTCTATCGCCACTATTTTTTCTTCTTGTAAGGACCCCCATTTCGGTTCCCCCAAAAAGACTTCCAAAATAGAACTTACATCATATGCAAATTAATAAGAACTTGAAAATCAAATATAACCATAAAATCAAAATTACATAAACTCAACTAGT
>NWUY0300012982.1:10043-21389 GCA_004151065.3 Larix sibirica
TACTTTTATAATCCTTAAAAAATACCCTGGTAGAAAGGAACCAAGGACAACTTTGCAAGAGTAGGAAAAATATTGGGTTTTTCATTGTAAGCCAAGTGTGGCACCTTCGGTTGGTGATGTTGTCTGCAGGACACACTGATCTCTTCTACTATTACTTGTCTCTTTTATATATCTATGGGTTGTGCCAGTTTGGCTGCCCACTATATCTTGTGTTTTACGTACATTACATGTGATTGTTAAATTGAATAAGTGTTGGATCTAAGTGCACAGAACATAATTGCAACAAGATAACAAGTGTAATAATAAGTTAAGTGTAACTTGATGAGCTTCCACAGAGTTTAGCTATAGTCTGCAGGTGGGATGATCAAGCTTGTCTCACCCTCGGTTGGGAACCTGGAAGTTCCACACAGGCAGCTGTGATGGTTGAAAATATGTAAGATGGGATACCCCTATGACAGTCTGTATCATAGTAGAAGACGTGGCTGAGGGTAAGGTGTTAGAGCAGATTGAAAATTGGGAACAGATGAGATGGCTAAAGGTGCGTAACATCCCAAGGAGAAGAATAAGCAAATCTCTTGCTTAATTTTTTCCAAGGACAGCTATGCAAAAAACTGTCTAGTTTGGACATAAAAGTTGGCTACGGTGGAGCATGCGAAGAATCCTTCTGTAGGTGTGCCACAAGTTCCTAATGTTGTCACAGAGGAGTAGGAAACCAAACAAGAGCAAGACTACATAGGACTATGCAATGTTTTAGTGGATGTTAAGGGACAACAAGCAATTTCGTTAGTGGATAGTGGCACACACTGCATAACTTTGTGAAAGAAGAAGTTCCAAGGAGGTTTATGTTGTGGATTGATCAAGATTGCTACTCCTTTAAAGCAATGAAGTTTAACATGGATAAGGAGGTTGGGAGGGTCAACTGAGTTCCTTTAAAGGTTGGAGATTGGACTAGGAAAGTAGGCTTCACAGTCGTGCTGATGGATGATTATGATTTTGTTCTAGGGTAGGCGTTCATGAGGTGGTCCAAGGAAGCACCCTTACCTCACTTAGATTAGTTGGTCTTCCTTTCGTAAGACAAGTCAATCATTGTGAAAATTGTGAGGAGCCACATCAATGTTGGAAAGTTGTGTCTATGCATGTGACAAAGTCCCTAGAGCAGGTTGCGATAGACAATAAAGATGGGAGGAAAGGAAAAGGAAAATGTGATTCGGGAAAGGGGTTGGAATTGGTAAGAAGAGAATTAGTGGAGGAACTAGAAAAACATATGGAAGTCATGGAAGTTGTAGTGCAGTCGATGGTGAAAAACTTGGAGAAGCTCACAAACTTGTGCTCATCCATGAAGAAAGAATGCAGTTGTCAGATGAGATGTGCAACAACCACCCATGAAGAAGAAGCGACATCAAGTAGTGGTGCATGCACTTCACTTGTAGATGGGAAAAATTGGCTTGACGAACTAGAAGCACAAAATTTATTCATTGAAGGCAACTGCACGATTGGAGGCAACATGCCACTCCTTCTATATTTGAGCAAGATGACAGCAAGGGAACAAAGATCAAAGAGTGACTGAACTGATGGACATGCAACCCAATGACCCCCATTTCATGGTTGAGCTAGCCATCAACATCGACCATATACCTTTGGCACAACTAGAGGTAGTCGAGGATTCCTCGAGCATGAGGTATGCCGAAAGATGGAGCCAAGGAGGAGTGCATTCAGTACGCTTATTCCAAAAAAAAGACACCAAGTTGTGGTTGGAACGTGAAGAGGTAGTGGAAAGGAAGACTTACAGACTCTGATTTCTCATAATGATCACCCGAACAATTATCAAGAGTAGGGAAGGCACACCATGAATTCTGGTAGAGACAAAGCAACAAGGGTGGACTTAATGCCTAGACTGTGTGCAACACGAAACTGTTTTGGAGAGGTTTCTGGTGGCAACAAAGTGTCCTAGAGACACCAATTGCTTGGAGAGGGGGAGGTTGTCACGAATTTGGGCATAGTCCCCTGACCAACCCACACTATCAAGATGGGCTTCACACAAAGTATCTCCCAAAGACTCGTAGATGGAGACGGCTAAGTTACCCAAAACAACTTGGGAGCATGACACCTTAGACGTGCCAAGTCGTGGAATTAGCGTGCGGGTGGCATAGCATAGGAAGTAGGAGCAACATAATGTCCAAGGTAAGAGGAAGAAAACATGGGAAGATGTGTGGGAAATCATGACACTTGGAAAGGTGGAGTGGAGCAACCAATGGGATGGGAATCCTCCCACACTTGCACCGCACTACTAAGTGTCGCAGACGCATGGATGGATGCACAGAGGGGGAAAGTGGACTAGCACCTAGAGAGGTGTTTATATTGCATACAATGGTGTGGACAAGCATTGCATGTAGACGTGCTAGAGTGTGTTCGACAGTTTCATCAACATGTGGGTGAAGTGCATTGGCAAAGGGGCGCGTGACCATGTGAAGTCGACCGAGTGGACCAAAGTCAAGTTGGGTATGGGAGCCCACACACCTCTAGATGAAACACATGATGTCAAGGGGCTTTGCATGTGGATGAGGGTGACAACAACGTGGAAGCCTTAGGAACCCCTCCTTATCCAATGCGAGTCTATAAGAAGGCACACCGTTCAAAGGAAAAGAGAGACATAGGAGACAAGCAAGTGACATGTACTTAGACTCTAAGGCCAGCCAACCATAGGAAGGGAGAAGCTAACATGGCGTTGGCATGGATGGAAAGGATTCAATCGAACTTGGAAAGGTGTTAAGGCAATGTCACGGGATACAACCTGTGAAGAGTTGGACTATGGCAAGCTGTAGAGGTGTAAATTTCCACGGTTAGGAGCCAGGACTTGGAAAAATACATGCATGTGGATAGAGTTTGGTGGTAGTTGAAGATCCACAGAGGCAGACAGGAACCAAGGACATCTTTGTGAGAGTAGGAAAACCATTGGGGTTTCCACTGTAATCCATGTGTGCCACCTTCGGTTGGTGGGGATGTCTGCAGGATGCCCCAGCCTATTGCACTGTCACTTGTCTCTTTTATATACCTTTGGGGTGTGTCTATTTCACTTCCCACCATATATTTTGTCTTGCGTATGTTACATGTGGTTGCTAAATTTACTAAGTGTTGGATCTAAGTGCACAAAACATAACGGTAACAACAAAACAAGTGTAATGATAAGTTACGTGTAAATTTATGAGCTTCTGTAGAGTTTAGAGGTAGTATATAGGTGGGCTCACTAAGTTGGTATAACCCTTGATTGGGCACCTAGTAGTGCCACACAGGCAACTGTGACAGTTGAAAATCCATGTGACAGGCTACCCCTTTGGAAGATGTCATAGCTTTGGGCCTCGGACCTTGGGAAATACACACTCGCAAGATGAGCTTCGCACAAAGGATTTCCCAAAGATTCATAGATGCATATGGATAAGCTACCCAACATGACACATTGGACGTGCCAAGTCATGGGATTAGGGTGCACATGGCATAACATGTAGAGGAGGGGAAACACGACATGAAAGGAAATAGGAAGACAACACAGACAAATATATGGGAATGCACAATGCTTGGTGAGGTGGAATGGACTAGCTGGTGGGTTGGGTTTCATCCCACACCCACACCGCACATCACTTGTATAATAGCTAAGTGTCATGGATGAATAACAAGGGTGCATGGATGGATGCATAGAGGGTGCAAGTTGACCAACACGCAGAGGTGTTGGGATTGAAGACGATGGTGCCAGCGTGTGTCGCAGGAGAACGTGGATCGATGTGTTCCATAGTCGAGTCAACATATGGGTGAAGTGCGTTAGCAAAGGGGAGCATGGCCATGTGAAGTGGAATGAGGAGATCAAAGGGAATTTAGGTAGGGGATCTTACACACCTACAAGTGGAACACATGACATCAAGGGGATTTGCATGTGGAGGAGGGTGCCAAAAAGAAGGAAGCCTTGGGTTCCCCTCCTTAGAAAATGTGAGTCTTTAAGAAGGCATCCAATTAAAAGGGAAAGAGAGAGGGGGTAGAGGATAAATTGACGAGGAGTCAAACACTAAGGAAAGCCATCTGCAAGCAGTAAAAAGCGAACACAATGTTTCCAAGTCTAGCAAGAAGTCAGTCGAACTTGGCAAGGTGTCAAGGAAAAGTCACATGTTGCAACCCATGAATAGTTGGATTGTGGCAGGAAACAGAGGTGGGCCTCACCATGATTGGGAGAAAGGACATGGCATAATAGGTGCAGGTGGACAAAATTTGGTGGTAAGGGTATATCTGTAGAAGCAAATAGGAACCGAGGAGAAATTTGTGTGAGTAGGTAAAATGTTGGGGTTTCCCTTGTATGCCAAGTGCGGCACCTTGGGTTGGTGAGGCTATCCACGGGATGCCATGGACTCTTGTACTGTTACATGTCTCTTTTATATATCTTTGGGGTGTACAGGTTTGGACACCCACCATATCTTGTGTCTTCCTTGTGTTACATGTGATTGTTAAATTGACTAAGTGTTGGATCTAAGTGCAAAAAACATAACTGTAAAAAGATAACAAGTGTAATAATAGGTTAAGTGTAACCTGATGATATTCAACAGATTTTAGGCATAGTCTACAATTAGGCTCACCAAGGTGGTATCGGCCTCACTCAGGAACCTAGCACTATCGCACAGGTACCTGTGACGGTTGAAAATCTATGCAACAGGATACCCTTGTGAAAGGTGGTATCATTGCAACATTTAATGAAAGATGGGCTCCGAGGAACGCTTGGAGCACAACAACAAATGTTGTTTACTTTGTTGGGGTAGTGACAGGTTGTGATCTTAGAGTGGGAAAACCCTTCAACAAAGGACAAGTCATACTATTGTGGAAAGTGTTGGGAAAGCACATTGAAGAGTAACAAAGGGCATTGTTGCACAATTCACCGTTGCTGCAACAAGTGCTACAATAGTGTGGATCAGAAACAGTGCATCAAGCAGGACGCCCAGTGACAGATGTCTGCAGGGTTAAAGTAGGTTAAGTTGGAATCACTTCATGGGAACATCGAAGGTGCTGACAAATTGCAGGTTGAAGATTGCAATGGGAAGATTGGAAGACGCTAGTGCAAGAAAGTACTTGGAAAATGAAGGAACCAAAGGGCATTGTGACAAGCAATCAAAATCACAAAAGCAAGCTAGAGAAGGTGATAGTCAGACTTGCGGTTGGAAGGTATTAGTAGTTCATTCAATTCTGAATGGTCTGGTGTTCTCAAAGAGTGACGTTGGCAGGAGCATGAGGACATTGTAGGCCCAAGTCATGTAGACTCTAGGACTAGGTAAATGGACACCATGATTGTGGAAGAGCAGGATTGAAGCTGCAAAGTGTTTCTAGACCTGTAAGAGGCCATTATGAAGGACACTGAACAAACAATTCGTTGGAAGTGAGAGAAATAGTTCCCCACATTAGTTGGTAAATTAAGCTAAGTACAAAATGGGAAAACACATCACATAACGGTTGATGGACTCTAAGGTAAAAACTGGAAGTGGCCTTCGATGCAGAAGAGTCATACCATGGGGAACTTGAAGGGAAACATTTTCCAAAGACCCCTAAGGTGAAAACTAGGTTCACATCGCTTGAGAAGGGCATTGAATAGGTCATAGAATCTCTCTATAAGCATGGTGAGAAGGAGAAAACAATGGGTCGTGATATAGAACATATGTGTATGGATTTCAATGAGGTTATTGGTGAGTGTAAGGTTGTGATGGACGTGTTAGATGCAGTAGTAAGGAATGATATGGATGTATGGGTCATGAGACTTGAAGGCTTGGTAGAGAAGATTCAACTTCACATATATGAACAAGATGAGGCCATTGTTCTGCTGAAAAGCATGGTGACAAGTGGGAATAGTTCTTTGACAACCATGAATATTTGCATGAAGAAACCCGAGCCATATGATGGCACCCAAAATGCTAAGTTGCTAGGAAATTTCTGCTAGGATGTGGAGCAGTACCTTCATTAGATGAATGGAGGTTTTGACAAAGTGAAGGTTAATGCTATTGGCATGTTTCTCATAGGAACTGCCAAGTTGTGATGGATAAATAACACATAAAACCTGGCTGAGGGTAAGGTGACAGAGCACATTGTGAAATGGGAACAAATGGAGCCAATGTTAAATGCTCAATTAGGACCTAGGGACTAAGGTTGAGTTTCTTGTAATGATTTAATGAATCTCAAGCATGTTGAATGGGTCCAAGGTTACATGAAGGCGTACATGAGCATGATTATGGAGATAAAATATATGAGTGAAGAACAATGTCTCCATCATTTCATGAAAGGTGCACAACCATGGGTGCAAATGGATCTACGTTTCCAGGGCATGCAGACTCTTGCAATGGCTATCTTGGCCACATATAAGATCTTGGACTAGCATGCAGATGGAAAGGAAGATTCCAAAGTAGATGAAGATGGAACCGACAGAGCGTAGAGCAAGTTTAAGTAGAAGATGAAGGGAAAATTGAAGGCTGGTGAGAAGCATGACAACGAGAATGATAAAGGTGTGGAACATCCCAAGCAGAAGAACAAGTCGATATCTTACTTCACTTGTGCTAAGGAAAACTATGCAAACAAATGTCCACTTTGACCGCAGAAGATGATTGTGGTGGAACATGCAGAAAATCCTTCTATACGTGTGCTGCAAGTGCTTAATGCTATCACAGAGGAGTTATCACCCACACAAGAGAGAGACTACACAAGATTGTGCTATGTTCCAGTGGAAGTTAAGGCGTAGCAGGCGGTTTCCTTAGTGGATAGTGGCATAATGCATAACTTTGTGATGGAAGAAGTTGCAAGGAGGCTTATGTTGTGGATTGAGCGGGATTACTACTCCTCAAAAGCAGTGAAATCTAACATGGAGAAGGTGGTTGAGAGGGAGAACCAAGTTCCTTTTAAGGTTGGATATTGGATTGGGGAAGTAGGATTAATGGTCATGCTGATGGACATTTATGATATTGTTTTGGGGAAGGAATTCATGAGGTAGGTCAAGGAAGTTCCCTTACCTCACTTATATTAGTTGGTTTTCCTTTCAAAAGACAATCCAATATTTTCGAAAATTGTGAGGAAACTACAACAATATGGTAAAGTTGTGTCTATTGATGTGAAACTGGCCATAGAACATGTTGCGACAGCCAGTGCAAATGGTAGGAAAGGAAAAGGAAAATGTGATTTGGGAAAGGTTATGGAACCATAAGAAATTGGAAAAATGAATGGAATTCATGGAAGGTGTAGTGTAGTCGGTGGTGAACAACTCAGACAAGATCATGGACTTGTGCTCCTCCATGAAGAAAGAATGAATTTTTTAGATGGGATGCAAAGCAGTAACCCTCGTAGTTAAAGCGACACCAAGTAGTGGTGTAGGAACTTCACTTGCGGATGAGAAAGATTGGCTTGATGACTCGGAAGCATAGTGTTTGTTCATTAAATGGGAGTGAATGATTGGAGGCTACATCCCACTCCTTTTTCATTTGAGTAGGATGGAAACAAGAGAATTGACATCAGAGAGTTACCGGGGTGATGGCCATAGGATCCAATCATCGCCATTTCGTTGTTTAGCTATCCAACAACATCGATCATCTACCTTTGGCACAAGTAGAGGTGGGCATGGATTCCTCGAGCAAGAGGTATGTCGAAAGATGGAGCCAAGGAGGAGTGCAACAAGCAAGGTCATTCAAAAATGAAGACACCGAGTTGTGGTTGGCTCATGTAGAGGTAGTGGAACGAAAGAATTACGGATTGCAATTGGTCAGACTAATTAACTAAACAATCGTTGAGGGATAGGGAAGATGCACCATGTAGTCCGGTAGAGACAAAGTAGCAAGGGTGTACTGAACGAATGGACTGTGTGCAACATAAATTCTTAACACTATGCAATTAATTCTCAACATGAAATTGAAATATTTAGTGTTTAGCATGTTGAATAAATTGAACCTAGAAGAAGAATTTATGTGCTATAGTAATAGTAAATTGCATTACAATGAGCATGTATTACAATGAACAATAGGATCTTGGGGTACAACACCAAGTATCCTTAATATTTTTCATGTATTCTCAGAGGAAGAAGTATAAGTGACTTCCTAAATAACCATACTAAGCAAAGAACGCCATCCCCTTCTGTATATCATTATTAGGAAGAAGCCTTTTGTTGATGAAACTATAGCCTTTTAGTTTCTATTTTTGAATACGCAAGTTAAACTTTTAAGTTGATGAATAGAGTAGCCACTATAACTTATATCCCTCAGTTTTGAGATGACCAATAACAATATCATTTGTTCCTTGACAAGGTTTTGAACTTCTCAGTTGGAGAGGATATATTTAAAATTAAAGAAATCGTGTCTATTTAGAAAAATATCATTTTTGGGAACTCGTTGGGCGAAACATTCAATGATATGTATTTACTTAAAGCCATCGTGTTGCTATGTAAGTAATTTAATCGTGATTTCAAAATGCATAAGTATTTCCCATTATTGTTGCTCATTGAAGTTAACTATAGTAATCATGAGTTGATAACATTACCATGTTTTTGTGTATAAATTGTTATTTCTATCATTTTGCAATCTTGAGTAATATATATTAAACGCATTAAAGGAATTGTATGTATTGCTGAAATGTAATTACAACTAAATTAATATGTTATTGTTAACTTTGTAGAACAGTTTTTCCATTTAAAAGAAAAATAGAGGTTTCCGTTTGTCCTTATATTCCTTATGAGAACCTTAAGTGGTTAGTTGAACTCTAAGATCTAAATTAATATGTTATTGTTAACTTCGTAGAACAGATTTTTCATTTAAAAGAAAAATAGAGGTTTCCGTTTCTCCTTATATTCCTTATGAGAACCTTAAGTAGTTAGTTGACTTCTAAGATCTAATTATGGATGAAGGACTTGAATCGTAAGAGTTTTGCCTAAATTCTATCTTACGGTGTGCATACTTTATTAACCCAAGGCATTCACTACCTATGAATTTAAGGTTGTTATTATATATATGCGCATGGTATAGCAGAAAAAGGGTTAGGATTTGGCTTGATACTAGCATGGGTATATTAAAGCGGTTAAAGATATATTTAGTTGAAATAGTTTCCTTATAATTGTTCTACGTACATATATAAAGTGTAGAAACTTTAATATAGAAGATTGGAATTTCTTAGATAAATTCAAGTATAATCTTGGTTATTTGACCACCTTTCCAACCTTATTTATGAAATGATGAGTCAAACATATGAATTTACAGTTTGTGATATTCCCAATAAAGATCATTACAAGGAGTAGACTTGAAATGATGAGTCAAACATATGAATGTACAGTTTGTGATATTCCCAATAAAGATCATTACAAGGAGTAGACTTGCAAGTAAATTCTAAGATGTTTTTTTTAACTATCCAACTATATTAATATCATAACAAGATGATATGGCTATGGAATTAAAAAACATCTTATTAGTGCATATGACTCGTTTAAATAAATTTGATCATGAGAATAGACTCTCCACATATAAGTAAACATGGTTCACCTTATAGTTTCCATAGGTGACTTTAATTCCTTGAATGGACTACTGAAATAATTTATAATTAATTAGTCGTTGGTGGATTTATTTTGAAAAGATTGTTTATATATAAATTGACAATATGATGTTATGATGAATTCTCTGTGGACTAGCCGTAGTAGAACTGTAATAGGTGATGGAAACAATAATGAAGCCATGATGTGGACAAAGGTCCTATGGCTGCACAACAATAAGATAATATGAAATAAATCTCATACGTATAAATGTTGGATTCCATGAGAAATAGAATGGTAAAGAAGAATGTACATGAGGCACATGCTTCCCAGCCATCTAGGTTTGAGTGAGCATTCCAAGGACGCTTGCTTTTAAGGTCTCTGGTTAGAATTCTTTGTGCACACATTAACATTGTAAGAGGAATTGCACGAGAGTGGGGGATCCGTGAAGAGAATAGCCTCTAGCTATTACGAGGTTTGTGAAAGGAAGCACCTTGAATAACACATGTAGGAGATACACCTGAAGGATGTGAACAGTTGATGAAGGGCACTGTCTTTCTATTGGGTGACTTGCTTTAGTACATGGTGTACTGTCAGTAGTCAATGTACTGTTAGCACTTGATGTGCTTGTTGGTATGTATTTTTGGAGAGAAGTAAAGGATGCTTGCAAAATTACTTGGGACTAGTGCATCCAAATGACAAGTTTATGTATTTTGAGCATTTTAATGTATATATTTTGAAATAATTGCTTGTTGAAGAGAAAATATTGTGGAGGTATCAACCTCAGTGAACCATGAAACTGAATATTGTGATATTCAAGTGTTGATCTTATTAGAGCAAGTTGCTTATTTCTTATTATGCATGTTACGTTAATGTTAAGTCTGACATACATTTATATACATGTTATACTTTGGGTTGGAGGAACCTTGTACCTAGTTTTTGTAGCATATAGGTGCAGAAGGATGCAAAGAAGATATTTCATGAAGGTGACGGTAAGGTGGTTGGCTTGGAAAGCAAACCAAGCAAATAAAAAATTTAAAATAGAGTTGTTGCTGGGTGCAAGAAGATGGAAGATGAAAACAAGGTCTGAAAGAATGGCATCTCCAAGGATGACGTTGTCTTAAGGGGGAGAGGATGTAATATCCATCATTCCTCACTCCTATAATTTTAATCAAATATGAAATATAAATGAATGTATGTAAAATTTCTTGGTGTGGAGCTCAAGGCCAAGGCCTTGCTAGTGCAAAGAATTGTAACTATAAAACTAAATCCCTTGGCTCACTACGTAAATTATAAATCCATGAGTTCTTACAAACTTAGAGGTACCATGCACTGTATATGCAATTGCAAAAGAAATAGCTTGGAAGATTAATTAAGGAAGACAGTAAATGCAAAGAAACAACTCAATCTAAGAAAACTTGAAATGCTAATNTTCGGGTTCATTTTTCGGCGTCCGTTTTCCGTCCACACATCGCGTCTTTCGGCACCCATAGTCACGCTGCACATCGCGGCTTTCAGCTTGTTTTTTGCGCTACACATCGTGGTTGTTAGCCTTGCTCCTGCAGGGCGCATCACTCCTTTTAGCCTAATAACCTTGATCTGCCACATAGGTTTTTCCTACATCGCCGCGATTCTACATCGTGGCTTTTAGCTCGAAAGCCACGATCCACATCGCGGTTTCGCCACCAACAGTCGCGATATCGCCTGTTTTGTACGACCCATTTTTCTGATTTTTTCTCATTTCAGCCCATTTTTTCCAACCATCTTTCCTACATTTTTTGGACAACCCACTGTTTTATTTTTGCAGCATTTAAAACTCATATTTATTTCCT
>NWUY0300012989.1:65177-78240 GCA_004151065.3 Larix sibirica
ACAAGAGCATGAAGAAGACTCCATAGGAATGGGATCTTGATTAAAGGTGGCTAGAAAAAGACTGAAAATAAAAAGTATGCATTCTAAACGTACGTAGACCAGAATATAGGTGGCAAGCTCTTGAGGTAGCAAGTAATGGCATGGGTAACAATATTGCATAGTGTGCTATCTAGGGTAACCCATGTTAGGTAGGTCCTAACCATGGAAGAACAATGACGATGAAGGGAAAAAGGAATGCTAATGTCGTAGTCCATGGTGAAAAAAGGGGTCTTAAGGAATAAAATATGATAAGGTATAAATGCGATGCAGAATGCAATAGAAACCTAATCGGCATGCCATGAAAAAAAAACCCTTCCATAGAGTACCAATGTAGACAGAACCTTGTAAAAGCGCATTTTTGTGCAATGACCTAGTCAAAACAATTTAATTAGTCATCAATATTAAAAAATATGACATAAAAAGGGTCCCAAAACTATATAAAGTGGGTAAAAATAAAAAAGACAATTACCATAAATAGTAAAAAGATAAAAACTAAGTCATTGTTACCATTTTCCATTCCAAAAGAGAAAAGAGCCCTAAGATTTGCACCATTGTGTATGTCCAATCTAAAGGACGATTTCCAGTTTCGTCACTTGCAGGTAATTTCTATCTCTCTTATTTACATTTTCATGTGTTTTTTGAATATTTTTAGTAGAGTTTTTAATTTTTTATTTAGATTTTACATTTGACTCTGCGCACCCATGGGTATCTATGTTTAAAGCCGCAGTTTCAATAAATAACCTTGAGTGGAAAGATCTCCACTCACAGGTTTTTCACTGTTGTTATAACAAGGACCCGCAAGTGGAGCTGTTTAAAAGAAAAACTCAATGCTCATGGATTTTAATGGGTAAAATGTAACAATGGTGCTCACATGGAGGGAGAGGGAGCATNACACTAGTACCTCCTATGATGATGAGGATTCTTGGGTTGGTGGAGCCGAAGTTCCTGCATTTGAGCAGTTTCCTTATGTGGGATGGACTTCGTGGTGACCCGGAACTCATGCTCCCTCCAGGAGCTACTTGGGAGAGATAGGTACCATTTCTTTTATTATTATTCAATTTTTATGTTTTTGTTATAAATATGTACATATGTTTTTTGGTGAGTTTAAGTATTGACAACATACTTGTGCATGATATTGGACCAGTGAGGCCTAGCCGGACACCTGAGAGTGTTTGTATGACCGCAGAGATAGACAGGAGCAGAGGCCATGCTACAGAACCATTGAGGGAAAGATGAAAGCTAACTCATGATATTACCTACCTATCGCATAGACACATGCCTATGGATATGCAGGAGCATGTAGGGTGTGCCCCCTGCATGGATTAGGCTACTATGAAAGTAGCTAGGCTGGTTATTTGCTATAGAGAGGTTATAGCAGAGGAGGCTGAGGCTCCTGCCTCCCCTTAGGGATATCTACACATTTTGAGGCTATCATGCCCAATTTTGTATATTGTTATGTATATTTGACAGAGATGGATACTCAAACTCTTTGATTATTTTTGGACTATATATATACACCTATCGATTATATACATGTTGTTTTATGTGCGTGGTGATCTATTTACTGTGTATGATACAAATGCCAGTCGAGTATGTAGTTTGCATATGCATCAGTTATTGTGTTTTGGTTCCTTGAAATATGTTGATATATGATATAATCAAACTGTCTTTCAAGCAATTTAACTTTCAAAAACTGACGTAATAATGAAGAATCCCTAACCCGATACTCACCCATGAGATGAGCAGATTAACTGAGAATCAAGCCTAACCTCCAAACATGAAATGCATGGTGTAATGCATCTCGAGATGCTCAATACACACTATACTCACCATATTGTTCGTTGTCAGGTCCTAGACAAGCACCTCCTGACGAAACAAGTTGACCCGTAGGTGAATAGATCACCCAAGCAAGCTAGGAAATTACGAGTGTGACAGACTAGCGCCATCAGGAATCCTACAAACCACTCGGTTTCCATCTGAAACACAACCAGAGGCAGTAAGCAACACAAAAAGACTAACTCTACACTATTGTACAACTATTTACAAGAAAAAGTATATGTGTTAAGCATAATACTTCTTCAGGTAGAGCCCATTTCTAGGCTCAGGATTATATCCATCATAATCGACCAGTTCATATGACCTTGTTTCTAAAAATCTAGAGAGGATATATGGACCGATCCACATAGACTTGAATTTTCCTACCCCCAGGGGGTCTTTATCCCGTTCATAGACCAGAACAAGGTCTCCTTCAGAGAAAACCCTAGGCTTGACAGACTTATCATACTGACTTTTGACTCATTTTTTATGTGCTTCATTTGTGATGAGCGCATCCCTGCGTTATTCATCTAGATGTTCAAGATGAAGCAATCGTTCCTTTAAAGTAGAGGTTTTAGGTAAAAGTTGGATGGCCAACTTTAAAAATGGTATTTGACATTCAATAGGTGTAACTGCCTCCAACCCATGGACAAGTTGGAAGGGTGAAAAACCTGTAGCAGTCTTAACATTGGTACGATACGCCCAAAGAGTCGGATATAACATACTGTGCTAGTTTGACCTACTAGCATTAATAGTACGCTGCATAATGGTTTTTAAAGTCTTATTAACCGCTTCGACTTGTCCATTCGTTTGTGGGTAGAAAGGAGACGAATGCTCCTGTCTAAACCTTAGCATAGTGGTCAAATCTGACATCATATTATTATGAAAGTGTCTACCGTGATCGGTAACGGTATCCTTAGGAATATCAAACCTATAAATGATCTTATTGAACACAAAATAAGATACATTTTCATTGTCCACCTTCACAGTAGGCATCGCCTCTACCCACTTAGTAAAGTAGTCTATAGAAACGATGATATATTGATGCCCCCCAGTAGAAACTAGATTGCAAGTCATGTAATCAACCCCCCACTTAGTGAAGGGACCGACAATGATCACGGGAAACAAAGTAGAAGGGTGCGTGTGCATCTTTTTAGTAAATATAGGACAAGCATGCCACTTTTTAATTGATTCAATACAATCTTTAAAGATCGTCTACCAAAAGTATCTGACACACAAAATATTATGGGCAGTCGCAAGACTGGAAAGATGACCTCCACAAGCTCCACTGTGAGTGTCATTAAAAAAGGACTCAACTTTTTCATGATTCAAGCAATGACGTAATATGGAATCAACCCCATGACGATACAAAGTATCGCCAATGATCAAGTAATCCTTTGCATTATGTCTCAGATGACATCCCTCATCCTGTGAAAAAGACTAAGGACACTTCAGAGTTTGTAGATATATAAAGACATCCCCATACCAAGGATCACATGAAGATATGAGAAATATATGCTCATCAGGGAATGAGTCATATTCAATATTATTACATTCTTCACCAGGAAGCTCCGAAATAAGCTCAACAAAGACCAAATATTTCTTGGACTTAGTGGATTGAAACTCTAAGTCGAACTCTTGCAAGATCAAAATCTGTTTATTAAATTTTACCTCGATTATTCATCAGGTGAAAACATACTGAAATGGATTAATATCTACAACTACAGCGGTCTTACACAACAATATATAATGTCGAAGTATTTGAAATTCGAAAACAGGCGCAACAACTAATTTTTCTATGTGAGAATATTTCAGTTTAGGCCCAGCCAAAGCACAACTAAGCTAATATATCACATGTCCTTGAAAACTCTCATCCTATTGAACTAAATCTATGCTAATGGTGGACTCAGATGCTATCAGTTATAACAATAAATCTTTTGTATAGTCCGACGGACTGAGTAAGGGGAATATCCTAATTTTTTTCTTAAGAACATGAGAAGAAGCTTGGGAAACTTCATATCATATAAATGAGACCCCTTACTTAAGTTGTTTCATGAAACCTTTCATAACCTTGGCATAATTCATGATAAAATGCCTAATACATTTGGATTTCCCCTTGAGGCTCTAAAGTTGGAGAAAATTTGTGGGAGAAGGTGAATTGACAATGGGTTCCACCTTCAAAGGGTCAACCATGATACCCTTACTTGAAACTATAAAACCTAAGAGTCATCCAGACTCAATGCAAAATATGCACTTGTGAGGATTGATCCAAATATTATAATGCCTACACCATTCAAATACAACGCAAAGATGGTCTGGATAATCTCTCCTTTTACGAGAGAGAGCTTCTAAATCATCTAGATAAGCCTCAACAATTTGATTAATGTCATGGAAAGTGAATGACATATCCCATTAGAAGGTAGATCCAATAGTTTTAAGGCCAAATGGACTCTTTTTGAATGCAAAATATGCCCAAGGGAAAATAAATACAATTTTATGTTGGTCCTCAGGTGATATTTGAATTTGGTTGTACCCATAGAATCCATCCATGAATGAAAATACGTCACTTTCTACACACTCATCAATAATTTGATCGATGAACGGTGTGGGAAAGTTATCCTTAGGACAATCCTTTCTCAAATCCATAAAATCCAAACATACTTGAAGGTTTACTTGTTTCTTGTCTATAGGAACGGTATTGGATACCCATTATGTTAAAGAAACACTGTAAATAAAGCCTTCCTTAAGAAGTTTTCTAACTTCTAATTTAATAGAAGTCACCTTCCAGGGGTTAATCGGAAGAATTTTTGACAGACATGTTTCACATTCATATAGGTTTTAATCTCATGTTCTAGAATGATAGGATCTATGACTAACATCTCCTTATACGACCAAGGAAAAACATCATGGAATTCCTTGAAGAGTTTAGTGTAAATATGAATCTCTTTAGGTGAATAGTATACACCAATGTAAATATTCTCCTGGACATCAGAACTCCTAGAGATGTTGATTGGAATGGTTTCTAAAATAATGGTAATATCAACCTTGGCATAAATTCCCTACTAGGACAAAGTGTTCAATAGTCAATCAACATCTTTAGGAAAACTGACATGAAACTCTCCATTCTCAATATTATCTAGAGTCATAAGAAAATATGAAAAATGATGCATACCTTCCCATGGATTCTTAGGCCTAGTTAAGGCTTCCATGATAACCTCATCCAAAGGCATAACAATATATAGAAAATTTTGGTAAGTGGAGGAATCAAGAACCTAAATTGGCTTAATAGTGTGATCCACCTCATCACTAGGAGATAGATAATTGTGTATTATACTATCTTGTTGAATTGCTTGATTAGCTATCTCTGCTATATATAATGGTATAAAGTCTCAGAGTGTAGAGTCTCTTCCACCAAATCCAATGGAATAGGAAGTATCCAAGGATCGTCGAGGTAAGATGTTCTAAAAGACTCTACTCGTGAGATAGGTACTTTCTAATCATCCAAAGCTAGAGTGGAACCAATAAAGAATATACGAGATTGAATATTAAAATTCTCCACAAGGGATGGATATAAACCAATTTCCACTTTCTTAGTCACTAGATGTGACTTATCAATCAAAGGGATATTAGATCTTGGAGGTGAATTTGGACTAGCTCGAGTGAAGTTGAATTGATCAATTGTAACTATCTTTCCCTCACGAGAAAAACAAAACACTTAGAAAAATAAAGACACAATGGAATTCATTGCATAGGTCCAAATATGTCCTAATAAAGGGTTATAATAAATAGAATCATCGACTACTTCAACCTCCACACAAATAGCTTTTCCTCCCAATTGTAGTGGAAACGATGGAATGATCCCATGTAGTCAAAATAATCACCCATCAAAAGAAGTAAGCAATGTGGGTGATGGGGAAAGTTCAGGAGAGCCAAATGCTTTCCAACATGATAGATCCAAAACACAAGTTGATGCACCTTCATCCACCGCCCTCCTACCAATAATATTTGTGGAATTAACCACATTGATCTAGAAGGAAACATGATATGGGAGATGGTGTTTAACATTTTTAACATTGAGCTTGAAAACATGACTATTCGAAGGGTCTATATTTCCTAAAGTAGACTAAAAAGCTCTCTATAGCGATGGGAAACTTTGGAGGACTTCTAGAGTAGACATGGCACAAGGGGTTTGGGCTAGATCTTCAACAATTGAATAATTGGAAGAAACTCTCATATTAGGCTTGCGCAATTCCCTCTTATAAATTTATTTTCGCACACAAGGAATTGTTTCTACCACATGTTTCTCTATATTAAGAGGATTATGTGGTTTAATAATTTCCTTGTCACTAGACGGAGACTCAAGATTGCTATAGGTTTTAGCTCTAGTCTACAATAAAACATTCGATCCTACCATATTGATGTATGACTAATCCAAGGAGGGATCATTTTGGTTTCCCCCTTGTGCATTTCTAGTAGGGTTAGAATATCTAGAAGCTAAGTGTTGTCCTTATGGGAATGGATTAATCAGAACAATCGGATGTTTCTATCTATGATTCAATAGTTTTTGGGATTCTTCCATCAGCGGGAATTGATAAGTCAGGTGATATCCTTTGCAAAGTTTCCAAGAGAGCTTAACCTTCCTATGTTCTTTCATTGCTCCACCAACATTATTAGATTGTTTAGATTTATAATTATTACTGTCTCATGTTTTATTGTTATTCTTGTTATTGTTCTTCTTTTTCCCACTAGGATGTTGGTTTCCTTTTTGGTTAGCCTGTACAATATGTATAGAAGTTGTTTGCGAAGGAGGAGAGGCAGAAACAAAAGATGCAACAACTACTGAATACTGGATTGTTAAATTTTTCATTTGAGTGTTGAAAACTTCAACAACATTATGACAAAGAGAACCAACAATACCATTAGCATGTGGCCCGGATTTAGGTTTTAAAGGGTCTGCATTAGACATCAATGCATCGAGTGTTATTTCATAAAGGATCCCATACTAAGAGTAAATCATATCTAACTGTTGGGACATAAAAATGGATTCTTCTTTGGTGGTTACCCCTGCGGTGGAAACATCCTTGGAGATATAAGGCAACAAGGATTTTAGAAACCATTCTAACATAAATTCACAGGGGATATTAGCCTTCATCAACTTCTTCATATGCCACTCTTGGATATGATTCGAAATATGGGTAGATTTATTTTTCCTAAACTGAGATAACATATTAGTGTCTGCATCATACATGTAGAGAAGCTGAAATTCATTCAAGAATACAATTGATAAATTGTGGAAGAAACATAACAATGAACTATGCAACTCAATGTACCATTCTGTAGCCACTCCGGTGAGTGTGCATTAAAATAGTCTTAAATGAATAGAATCATCGTTAAGTGAGTTTGAAGAACACCATGATTGAAAGGTCATAACATGATCTCTAGGATATTCACTAATATTTCCTTCAAACTTTGCAATGTCTAAGGGAAAATTGGCTCGAACTGGAGGCCAGTTAGGACTATATGAAAAACTGGGTCATGCATTAGTTTTGATAAATCTAGCAAGTTCAAGTTTCTAGAAAACAAAGTCTTTGATGTTGCATGGAAAATTTTTTAGGATAGGAACCCTATGGCAGGAAATTCCCAATAGAAAGATTCCAAACAAATTGATAGGGGATTCTCCTTGTCATCCCTTGTGCGACACTTGCTCCTATAAATCGATTCCAGTAGCAATGCATAGGATTCCTCCCAGAAGGACTTCCTTTCATCCAACATGACTAATCCTGAGGCATGTTTCCCCCATCTATAATCCTAGTTGAAGGTATAATGGTACTACCTCTTCCACTAAAATTTAAAAAGGGCGTAGATCTAGTAGGAATAGAGGATGACTTGAAACCATCCATTTGTGTCTTGAAATCAATGAATTGGTTTACTGCTGAAATAGGTCTAGCCGATTGGATATGTCCAATCCCAAAAGAGGGAAAGGATGGTGAGATCTGTCCTCCATACCAAGGAATACCTTGGAAAGGTATAAATGAATTACTAAATCCAATGGAGCGATTCTTAAATAAGGGGTTAGAAATAGTGGTAAAATTAGGCATACCCAAAACATGCATCTTAGATGTGAAGGCACTAGAACCAAATCGTGTTGATAAAGCAAGACTCACAGGCTGAATAACTGCAAAATCTAAAGGTAGAGTACAGGTGCCAAACGTAAAAACATGAGATGAACTAGATATCATTTAGTTTAACATCTGAGTGGTTATATGAGGAGGAGATAATTCTCTTGTTAGTATGGATGAGGTCGGAGTATGAAAATATCTAGAACTTTCCCCTAGATAATCCATGATCAAAACTTTGCTTATGTAATAAGAAGTTGTACTTTGTCCAAAAGGAAAAGGAACTTGTACTATGATTGGATTGTTGATTCTAGTTAAATGAGAATTGAAGGGTATTACACAGCCTTTGGCTTGAAGGTCTTCAACTTTGGTGATGTATGGTGAAGAAGTGTTGTTTCTTATAAGTTGTGGTTCACCTATGATATTAGTGGAAATTGTTGGATCAAAAGAGCTAGATGTGTTTGTTCGATGCCTTTGTGGATGCGGTGGAGGTTCCACTATGAATGAAGGAATATTCTGAATCCTCCTAGAATGATGAAGTGGTTTATCTTACACCATTCAAAATGATTAAAAAAAATTGAGTCCTAAGGCCCGCTAATTCACACAGTACATCACACCACTAGAAAAAATTACTAGGAGTCAACTAGGAAAACAAAGGGCCTTTCAAAGAATAGTTACCAAGGCCTCTATTGATAGTCCTTCTTGGTGAAAGTCTCCCAAAAAGGAAAGGAACACCCTCCAAGGGTATTATTAGTTTGGATCATCATGTGTTCATGATTGGTAGGAAGCACCCTAACTTCACCTATGTAGAACCTAAGAAATATATTATTGTTACCAATCCGTAGTCAACGTCTGGGGGAACTGTAGAAAGTATGGATTGTACACGTGGGCATGATAACTAATCCCAAAATATAAATAGTAACGACACCTCAAGGGTCCCAAGGTTCAGTACTGAAGAAATCCATACACACAAAATCCCAAAAATGCTCGAATTAAGTATGAGAGGGGTAATCTCTTTAACTTAACCTCACACAACCTCGCGCTGAACTCTAGTGTTACTAGTAGATATTCTAGGCCACACCTTTACAGTGTTGGATTTCTTCATATATTTATGAAAATACCACTATGTTTAATAGTTTAAAATGATCTTGAATTGTTAATGACCAACCTATTCCAACATCCTAAGCTTAAGAAAAATTGTTGAACCCTATGAAAATATAAAGTTATAATTGATTGAAAATTAAGCATTAGTTTTAATGGTTGTTACTACTCAAGGGAATGGAAGTGAAACTAGTGGTTTTCTTGACACTTCCAAGAATTAAAAAAACTTTTAAAGATGCAAGCGTAAAAATCCAATATGATCCTTCAATGTTTTAGGTACTATATGACACTTCAAAATACAAACACATTTTTCAATTTTTTCCTTTTTTCTACTATTTTTGTTCTTTTTAACCATAAACTATGTGAAAGAGAAAAAATACAATCTTTTCCTTTTTAGAAACTAAAACAAACACTCCAAAAAGAAAGAAAACTTTCTTTTTTCTTTTTCTTTTAAGAACTAAAAGATGAAGAAAACAAACTTTTGTTTTTTTCAAAAAAAACCAATATTTTATGTTTTAACTACTTGCAAGAAAAGAAAGAAGCATATAATAACTACACACTAAATGTTTTATTTAAAGCATGAATGTAAGAAAAGAAGCAAACAACTACAAGAAACCCATTTTCACAAATTACAACAAAACGAATGAAAACAAAACTCACAAAGGAAAACTTTTTACTGTTTTGTTTCAATGATATAAAAAGAAAAAGACACCAAAACAAAAATATTTATACAATAATTCGACTGGAAAATTTATAGAAACAGTCCAACAAAAAAGATTCCAGGAAAATCCTAAGATAAAAAATATTCCTTTTAAAATTTTTGTTTTTGTAAAAAAGAAAATACTCTTTCTAAAAATGCAGGCCAATCATAGACCCTTACAGTCAACTTAGATAGAATAGACCCACTTTTCTAATATTGAAAGGAAAGAAAACTAAAAAAGAAAGTGGAATAGGGTGTACCTGAGCTCTGCTCAACAAACCCGCATATACGCGACTGTCGACTATGAAAGTCAAGTATAGCTGAAAATCCCAATTTTTTGAAAACATTGCAAGCTATAGAACATATACGCACTTGTGTGCACTATAACCTATGTATAACAACATGGGAAGACAAAAAAACTAAAAAATTTAAACCCTAAAACACACGAAACTTCCCAAAAGGGTTCTAAGATGAGTAGTTACTAACCTATGATATAAGATTAAGAAAAAAAGATGCAGAAATCAACAAAAACAAGCAAACAAGAATTGTAAACAAGTAAACCCTAACCTACCCAAAAATGGAGAAACTCCCGAGTGGAGTCGCCACTTTTGTTTTGGGTATATTAGAAAACCCTAGTGACCATTGGGCAGAGTCACCATAGAGAAATTCCCATAAAATATGACTCAAATATTCACGTAGATAACTTATCAATAATCTTTTACAACTAAACTTTTGAATGCGAGAACACATTAAGAATTTAAGTCACTTGGATCCAAACATCTGATGAAGAATCCCTTGAGTGTGATTGCTCCAATATTTTCTTCAAATATCCAATGGAAACCTTAAAATAAACAAAGATTGAAAAAAAATATCATTGCTGCAAAGATGGAATAGATAAACTAATAATGTTGAAAGATACATCAAAATTTCACTGATAAAAACAATAATTCAATAGATGAAATGGACGAAAAAGAGAGAAATTTTATATAAAATATGACAACAAGGTACAAATGTTAAGATACAACTTGAACCTCATTGTAGCAACATTATAAAACTGAAGCCTAAGTTCCTCCACCCAGTTCTTCACACACTCAACATCCAATCTTGTTTTACTTCTAATGAAGTATGTTCAAAAGAATCCCAAGCACTCTTTAGCATTATAGTGGGTCTCAAGGATGACTAGAAGACAATGTTTCGGATATGGGAAATGGATTTTTGCAAACTAAGATAACAAGTATTCTTGATCAAAATTCAAATGAACAGCATGATGTTAGTCTCTCCAATACTTGGTGTTGTTTTTCCTTCTCCTATGCCTCTTTTATATTTATGAGGACAAAGTTAGGGAAGTTGGAGACAGTTATGAGATTGGGACAAATGGTAATGGTTGAAATCACACCTTTTCATGTAAAAGTAATTTATTTATTTTTTTTACCTCGAGCAGACATGTACATAGGTCTAACAAGGGAAACCCGCTTATATGCGACTAATCAGTGTAAAGGTCGTGTACATCATGAAAAACATGGTTTTTAAGAAGATTTTCAAGTAAAGTGCTTGTTCAGAGATCACAATGAATGAAGGGAGTCTGCAAAAATAGAAAATGGATAAGATCAGACCATCTAAATCATCTCTGGGAAAAGTGTGACAAATGATGCTATTAGAAGTACTTATCTCTTTTGTTAGAACCTAAGCCATTAGTTTTGGTGAATATGAACACCCTTGAGGAGTCCAAGGGACATATTGGAAGTTGAAAACAAAGCATCACCTCCATCTTGTATTTATATGTAAATTTTGTCATGAAAATTAATGTGCTTTCATGCTTAATCCTCTTAGCTTCTATTTGTTCTTCTTATTTGGCCTAAACTACTTTTTAGGAATTGTAACAGTGGTATTAAATCATGCCTTGGTCTTAGGCCTGTGAGAAACTATGGTGTTTTCCCATAATGTTTGAGTGATTGTAGTATTCACAATTTGCAAATAACATGCATGGATGTCTTTCCTTGTGTTTTGTGTCTTCATATTTACCCATCTCATGGATATATCTATACATAATATCTCCTCAGGGGTGAATTTTATTTGTTAATGTGAGTGGGTGATTTCTAGTAAACCTTGACATTTTTATCTGGTTATTCATACTATCGTGAGTCATCTACTTTTGGTTATTTTCAAAGTATATTACCTATTGTGTATATGTTATCGTTGTATTTATGTGGTTTCTATTTGTGTGGAGCTCTGTGGTGTCTATTGCATGGTGAAATCTCTACAAAAGAATTCAAAGGAGTACAACATTAATCAATACATACATGAAGGGTATCATTTTGTTGATTACATAAAGGATGCCTCTCCAGCTTCTATTGAGCCAATCTTTCTCCACAATATTGAGTTTCATATCCACCATTTCCTCTTCCTGAATATTGTTGTTGAGCCCATGCATAATTCCGTGGGGTGGGTGCACTAATTCACATAGGTCTAGTGGAACAATATATGCCATTTATTTATGTCATGGATAAGGACATTTCACTCTCCTTTCCAAACCTCACAAACACATAAATTTTGAACACCCTTTATTTGCATCCATGAAAACCTTTGCGGATTTCAATGATGAATATTGACTTTTGAAAGTCTCTTGCAAGACAAAATACGAGACATTTGAATCCAAATATCCCACAAAAATTAAATAATTTGGGCCTCCATCCAAACATATTTCTCCCATGCTAAGAGACACCCAATTCATTCTAAAAACTTGTTCAGTGTTAGGAATTAGCATCGCATTATAAGTTTGCATCATCTTATCAACTATTGTACATGATACAAACTCTACAGATCCATATCCCTATGAATTTCCAGTATACTTAGTGCGGATTATATTGGTAGAAACAAGCTCTCCAGTGTGGCTGATATAGGTGTGCAAATAACCCTCATCCATATAAAACTACAAATCACAAACCCAAAGAATCTTCACCTTGTCACTTGATCACGACTTGTTGTTGATGCATCACCATGGCTTGGTTCGGTTGTTGACGACATGATTCCTATTGTTGATATTGAGTTGGCTATTGTATATGCATTTGTAGATGTGAACCCTAATGCATGGTAGTGAATTCGCGAGGTTACCAATTTTTCTTTGTAAAAATTCATCTAATGATTCATTCATTTATTTTAACATACTACATATATTGTGTTTTCTATTCAGAGTGAGGCCTAGAAAGGATCACATTTTGAGGAACATTATGTTAGAATTTTAATGCTATAAAGATGGTGATGTTATATCTTCAATCAATTTGCATTATATCAC
>NWUY0300012993.1:23916-47618 GCA_004151065.3 Larix sibirica
GGTATTGAAGTATGTTTTTTTCAATAAAATTAGTGAAATTTATGTTGAAGGATCTGGATAATATGATGGTTACTAATTATATATTCAACAGTGGTTATTTTCAACTTTCGAAACACTGCTTCCCCAAATGCTCTCTTGCAAAGGGTCAAACAAAATTTAAAATTATTTTTATTAGACTTTCAAACCAGGCTAACAATGTGTATTTTTTTCTTTCAGCAATTACTCCCATAGAGGGCATATAATACATGTTTTGAAATCTGAGCATGGCAATTGTTGGGCATTTGGCTAGTTTTGTGACATCAAGTGTTCATTTGAAACCCTCTGGGTGAGACACACTAATTTATCCCAACAGGTTTACTAGGGATGCCATCCACAACTGTGGAAAAGCATCCCTTGGGTTTCCCCACAATTTTTTCCTTGTAAACAAAATAACAATGGTAAAACTAAATCCATCTAGGGTCCAGTTGCTCCCTCTTGAATCATTCTTGGAAAAATATAACCCCTTTAAACTGGGTGAAACATACTACTTCCCAGAAAGCCTCACCCATATACATTCAGACTGGTTAATTGCATGTTCCTGTAAGACTGTCAAAATAGTGCTTGGCATGTCCAACTGAAGTTTGCACAAACAATTGCTGACAGTAACGAAATAGAAGAGTGATTCATCTATGAAAAGTTCTAGACTGACACTTGCTGGCTCAAATATTTCAAGACTAAGCAATAAAAAAACTAATTTGAGTGAAAAGTTATAACAGCAACAAAGTAGCCACTAGCACAGCTTGCCACAAACTAAGGGTAAAAATGCACCTATATCACCTTCCTTTATGAATCTATCTATCATGACTAACATGAACAGAAAGTGAAATATATTTAGTGCTCTAAGCAGATGAGCTGAGAAAAAATGAACTAAGATAGACTCTTCATAGGAATAGCGAGAGAAGCAATAAGATGACATTAAAAAAGAAAAAAATATGTCTCTACAACCACTATTCTGAATTGATGCTTGCCTAGGAGAAAGCAGGTTTAAGCTCGATGAGCGTCTATAGATGAAGTGAATGACACTGGTAGCCACGACTAGTAAAATAGTATTCTGTCCTAAAGACCTTCGACTTTCACTGCCAGTATGACAATACGTATTATATATATTCAATATGCATATTTAAGCAATAGCCTGCACCATATATCCACTAATCATTGGCTAACTTGGGAAGTGTTGTACTAAGGCGGAGGATAAACTAGCCTCTCAAAGCGAACTTAGAGAAATATTGTGGGGATTATAGGAAGCTGCAAAGCTCTGAGTGATGATGATGAAAAGTGAGTCAATTAGTTTAAGTCTGGCCTAGATTCCTTTCTTTTTAATCTTTCAACAGAATAAGAAATAGAACATTGTACATGGAACATTCATACACATTACAACATTTTTTTAAGGAGAACCCTTATGGAGAAGAAACTTAAATTTATTCTTCTATCTAAAATATGATGACTATGAAATGTTAAGTTTTTAACACATGCAATCTGCATGACCTCTAGGATTCCACATTCATAGGCCTGAGTTTACAAATACCTAGAACTCATTGTCTTCTCAGATTTGTTTCACTATCAATTGCTTATCATCTATAAGTTTTTCCTTCTCACTGTGGCACTCTGCAACATAGGGTAATATTTACAATGTCTAACAATTCAAGCAATAGCTCAAACTCTACCTTTCCTAAAAACTCTCTTCTTCTCCACAACAAATACCCTTTGCTAGTTGCGAACCCTCATTCAATCTTCTCAGTCATATTATCCAATCTCCACCCTGGCTTTTGGATTCTTCTGTTGGATCCTTCACAGATTCCACAAGCTCACCATTTAGACAAAATATCAACCAACTCTTCAGTTGACTTGCCTCTACCTTTTCTTCTTTGTCTTCCAAATATTTTAGTCTTTTACCAGCAATCAACCAAGGGTTGAAAAAAAATAGGTTATTGGGCCTGGGCTCTACAATATTCCAACTTTTTCTGCTAACCTTAGCAACTGATCTCTCTCAATGTCTTCTGATTACAAAGATTCAATCTTTTTCAGATATCTCTCTGTTGCAAAGTAATGTGCTACTGTGCATGGATTATCTGAGTAACGTTCACTATGTCTGGTTTGTTGTGTCTCTATGACTACAAACCTTGACTCACCCACAGTCACATCTTTCTCTGCCAACCCCTGCCAACACTTTTTAAACCTGTAGTCCGTCTTCTTATGGTCCATCTCCAAGTATTAGCTACAGCGGTTCAAATTTTCTGTTTGTGCATTTAAGTAAGACTTTGCCTTGTTTTAGGGTAGATGGTGCCGACATTATAAGCAACAAAATAAATAGATTAGTGATTATTGTTGATGTTGCGTACACATTGTGTATATGTGATGCTTCAAATCAAGCATCTACCCATTCACTTGCTCTTTCTTTTGATGCTAGTTAACTAACATGCCATCACTTTAATCCTTAATTGACCAGCTAATTATCAACCGCACTCCCACGACAATAGATTCTCAAACATGTAGTTTAACTGTTTAACCCTCTAGTTAGTTCAAGGAATGATTTTCAAGGTCACAACTACATATTCATTTACATGGAAGCTAGTCTGTAGCTCTCTCTGGCAAAAATGTGCACAAACAAGCATAGATCCATCATTGGATTCTGTGCTTAGCATGCCTGTGGAATTGAAGGGTTCGTGGGTCAAAGAAATTCTCTATCGAAGAAGCAATTTGTGGTGGTGTACATGTCTTGAGACAGGTCTTGTCTGTTTTTCAAACCTTGGTTTCCATATTTTGACTCAAAAATATGTGTATTTTATCCATGCTTGTGTGTGAGGCTCTCTATTCACCCCATACATTTGTGGTAGATAGATATGTTAGAAGCAACATGCAACTTGTTAGAAATGGGAAATCATCCCTTATGTTTCCCTGCAAAGTTTACACTAATAGGTTTATTGGTGATACCATCCACAGATATGGGAAATCATCCCTTATGTTTCCCTGCAAAGTTTACCTTGGAAAAAAATTTCAAACTATAACAGAAATGAGGTAATAAATCCATATTTGTTACTATGACAAAATCTCATAAGTTTGCATAGTCATAACCAGAAACATAAACAAAATCATAACCTGGCATATTTAAAATTCCCATCAAGTAGAAAACATTTTAAATTTACATCCATGTTGGACCAAGCTTTGGGGGACAAATGGATGGGAGCCCAGGTTTTGGGGATATCTGGAAGGTACCTCCAACTTTATAGGGGATAGGAAAGCAAGGATGAGAAAAAAAGATTAAAATTTAAAAAACATATATTTTAGAATATAGAACTATATTACAACTCAATGACAGTAGCAATTCTTAGAATAATAAATCTGAAAAAACTTGTGGAATTTGAAAATTAAAGCCCTAGAAAAAGAAAAAAGAATAGATATAAACTTGCAACAATCTACCAAGCATGCGAGTCGAGACTCAAAACCATTTGTGTGCTTATTTCCATTATAAAAACACACTACATTTATACATTACATAATAACTGTCATGGTTTAAATGTCAAACTAGATTTATATCTTTCAGAAAACCAATTCCTGAAGGGAACTAGTTTGGATTGAGGATGTCAAAATAATCGCAAAATCACAAAGGCACCTCTCCTAGACTTTCCTAGTTTGGAGGGGCAAGTGGGACTAATCCCACATAATCAAGGAGACCCCCTTCCCAACAAGGACATCCCCCTTTTAATCCCCAGTCCTCAGAGACTAGGAAACCCAAGGGACACATCCACCTAGAGTGGGGATCGGATCACATGCTACATTGATTTGCATGCATAGTTATTTTCATTACAATTTTCATATCCTACTTTTACCGACTCACATCTGCATGAATACAATGGGCATAAATTGTGTGTGTGTGTTCTTCTATTACTATTTCGATGAGTTGTGACCATTCTGGATACCATTTTAAAGAATGTGTTTTAGCCATTGCAGAGAACCTTAAGTCTTGGCAATACATTCGAGGGCATATATTTGTGGGAGAGGGGCCAGTGCATATGTAGATGCATAGCACATCCTAAGGAATACCGTAAAGTCAAGAAGATACCATGGCTGTTTTCTATTGCTTCAGCCGTCTCTTAAGTTAAGCTATAAATTATAACAGTAAATTCAATTAATTCTGAGAGAGAAAAAAATTTAGCAAACTTTTCTTAAAAAGAATGAGAGTTGAATTTAATTTCTATTTTAATGGAAACCAGATTCTTTCCGTTCAATTGAATTTGAACGAATTTGTTTGCCATCCCTTATAATTGGGCTTGTTTCAAACTTAGTTGTGGAAATTAGCTCAACATGGTGAATTAGGTTCTATGTGCCATAATATATCAACCATCAAGTTCCTCATTAGTAGTGATAATCAAAATATGGGAGAAACACCAGATTCATCCATGAACAAAAGTATTAACCCTGTATTGCATGACTTTTCCCAAGATGAAACTGATGATAACTTATGCAAGCTTTCCCGAGATGAATTCATCCTACCCAAGCTGATGCTGGTTAAAAGGCTCTCCATTTGGTGAAAATTCTTTGTAATAAAAAAATATTTCTGCATAGGTTGCTATAGGTAAAAATGATGAAAAGCAGTTCTCTAGTGCTATTGTACTGACAAATCCATTCTACCAAACTGCTTTATTTTTTTTTCAGTTGTAGGTGAACGTCACTCTTATTTTGGCAGTGGGAAGAGTTAGGAAGGCCTTTTCTGGGTGGTTAGTGGGTTAGGGTACTCAATATAGGGTCAGTGCATAGTTTGTGTTTCTCTTTTACTTAATTTTATTCAAAATAAATGCATATAGCAGTGGGTATGCCAAAATTTCCCCAACAGGGGGCTGTCATTTCCACCAAATGGGGACATTTCTGGGTTTCCCCAAGTACTATGGATTCTTTCAGAAGATCTATGCGTAACTCTCAGATACACGTCCCTATTAATATAGGTTAAAACTCTAATATTACTTCGACTTTGTTTGGGTCTTTATCAGGATGTTCAATACCATAAAAGATTTTCAATATAGTAATGTTAAAAAAGACACAAATATGTCAAATGCAATTGCAAGAGAGGAAAAAGCAGGTTACCTCATCGGGAGCACCTTATTAATGTGTTTTTTTTTTCATTCATGGGGTTCTAAAGGCTATTAGGAGTAAGTAAAAACTACTTACTTTGATGTACTCATTAATCAAATATTTAGTATGCAAGAAAACCTAATATATATCTTTTGAACATTATCAAATCATACATATGATTTTTGATTCTCTGTTATGGGATTCACATTTTTTATACAAATTGTTGTTTTGATTGCCTAAATGATTTTTATTTATTGTATATATTTCTTCATTTTGTACATAAGTGTGAGATTTTTCTATGAGATTCATTGCAAGCATAAATAGAAAAAATGAAAATTTCTACTTAAGATTTTTGTTTGAAAGAAAAAATGGAGGTTTTGATAGCATTTTCATTGGGGAAACAGGCTTGAAAAATGGTTTGCTAGGGAAAATTGAGAGTTATTTGCTACATAAAATAGTGGGTCATGTAATATGATTTTGGTGGAGAAAACATTAAAAATAATCGATTTCTATTTTTGAGCAAAATATTGCTAAAACTTTTGTGAGTGACTTTCAAGCAATGAATTTTATCCTATGTATTTTATTTTGTACCAAAAAGTTTCTTCATCAAATTTTAATGAAATTATTTTCTCTTGTATATTTTCTATTCCTAATTACTATGACTGAGACCATCACAATTCTATGGTTTAGACTGTTAATTCATGTTTTTCCTTTGGATATCCTTAATGATAAAGTTTTGTGTCTTGATTCAATAAACTGTCTTTTGGTGCAAACCATCTTATAGCACCTACCCTTTCATGGTGGAAAACTTTAGAAGCTTTCTATCTTCATGTGCAGTTTATGACAATCTCAAACATGTATTTGTAGCTTCACATGGTTCATCATTGGATCAGTACAATTGATGGGGTCTGTTGTTGAGCATGCAAATGATGATTTATGGGAATTATGTTGCTACATTGTTAAATATTGTAGAACAGACTAAATTTTAGCTTAGCAATTCCTTATAACTTTGTTGAATTTTTAAGTCCCAAGAAATGAGACCTTGGTCTCTTTTGACAAATATTTTGGTTTTTCTACATTGCCTTGTTCGGGAAACAAGGATGGTTTTCATAAGTCTGGTTGGATGGATGTTCACATGTTCTTTTTATTCCTTTTGGTTTCATTCTGAATCTACCGTTATGTCTGTATAAATGAAAATGTTTTATTTATGAGACTGCAAGTAATAATTAGTTCTCAAAAGTTTCATATTGTAATCCATTACTAAACTCAATTTCTATATTGTCATCTTGTTCACTTATATATGCATATTTCCATTTGGACTAACATAGAGATAGAACCTTTGTTTCTCCAACTATATTACATGTCACATAATTTTAGCCATGAACAACTTTACATGACTATTCCTGTAGAAGATATCTGATTTCTACATTACAAAAGTGAAGTTTCTTTTCCATATTTTTGGAAATAACACAATTATCTGGTTCTTATGCAGGCTATGGAAGCAATAACACAATTAGTGTAAGAGGAGAATGCTATTGTTTGATAAAAGCAATAACTTCAACAATAAATGGTATGCTTAAGGAGGAAACCAATATGCTCAAGTTGTGATAGTCCTTGGGACTTTTGCAGAAAAATATTAACAAGACTTGTCTACCTCTTTAACATTCCCCAAGTATGTTGCTATACCAATTTGATCTTCATCCTTCATTTTACACAAGGAAACCACTTTCTATTATTCTATCTCTCTTAGCTTTTTCTGCAAATTCATAGGTTCCACTTCATTTTGATTTATGCAATTTATCAAAGAGCTCTTCTGTTGTTGGGATTTCTGAAGCTCATCTAGTGCTAAAATTGCTCTTCTTTTATCATGTTTTCCATTTCAAAATTGCTTGCTTCTATAGACCCTTTGAGTACACCCCTTTCTTCAATGAGTTCATGAACTTTCTGCTCAATGCTTTTAGTTTTGCCTAGCATCTTAATTTTAAATTCCTAAAAATTAGAATCCAACTATAATTTTTCCTCGTCTAAGTCACCAAGCCTCTGCTTCAATAGTTGTAATTCAGTATCCAATTTTTTATTTTCCTCTACCAATCCTATATTGGCACTCTGCTCTGCTCTAAGCGAATATTCAAACTCTTGTGTCTCATGCAAGTTTTGAATAGATTCTTCAGGATCTATTTTAAGAGTAATATTATCACCAAATAGGCCCTTGATTTTAGCTTCTGAATGCAGTTTATCCTCTGTAAAATGATCCTCTTTCATCTTGCATTGTTGTAATTCACTGAGGAGGTTTTCATTTTCCTTTGCCAATCCTTTATTGACACTTTGCTCTAAAATAACTAAATATTCATGCTGTTGTATCTCATACAACTTTTAATATATTCTCCAAGATCTCTTTTAAGAGTGATATTCTTACCATCTAGGGGCTTAAGTTAAACATCCAAATTTAATTTATCTTCTGCAAATTGGTGCTCCTTTAGCTCATGGGATCTAGATTTCTCTGAAAGATGGATATCCTATTCACTTTCTTGAATAAAAGCTTCCTTACATGCATTATGTTTAGACAAAAGACCTTTCATATCAATTTATGAGTTTAGATGTTCAAGGTTTGTATTTTTCCTTCTATATTTGTTGTTGGGTCTAAAGGACAATCACCTGACTTTTCTACTACTACTTTTTTCTCTTCTACCGTTGTTGGTTGGTCTAGAGCATCCTCAAATGCCTTCTTCAGGATCTCACATGTTCTTTTCTCATCTTATGGTTGTTGCATTGGGCTCACATCACAAGACTATGGATCACATGTAGACAACACTAGTAAAGGTCCTCCAATATCAACCTATGTCACTTGGATTAGAGTTCCATCTCTGTTTTGCTGTTAATCCCCCTCTAAAGAACATGTATTTTGCACTCACCCTAACCAACACAAACTAAGAATATAATTATATAGATAAATTCATCACGACTTTTAACACCCCTATGAATACAATTAGAATGGAAAACGAGCCCATCCTAATATAAATAATAATAATAATAATAAACCTATTTGGTTGAAATTAGTATCCCTATTACCTGATTATTTAGACTTCCTGAATGTAAAATTTGATTTTGTTGAAATGATATAAAGCTTAGGTTAACATATCTATAAACAATGGCACAAATCACAACAAATATATAAGGAAATGCATGCCAAGAAATAGGAGAGTGGTCACTTTGAAGAGGGGACTTGGTATGGATGTACTTAAGCAAATAAAGGTTCAAAGGCGAACCCACAAACTAAAGCTCACTCAATACGAACCTTTGCAAATATCTCAGAAGATCGGAGAAAATGATTTCAGTTGTTGTTGCAAATATCTCAGAAGATCATTAGTTTGACAAGCTCATTAGCCTCTGTGGTTCTATTTGTAACTTAATAATTATTCTCTATGAGAATTAAGACCCTATTACAGTCTTAATAATTAACCTATTCTCTATTGCTACAGCTAAAGTTTTTTTAGTGTAGTCACAGTGTCTATTTCTTGAAGGAAATATAGATATATTGAGATTTGTATTGAAATTTTTACTCACATATCTTATGCAAGAAGAGACATTAAAATCCTTGAATTGGATTGATTCATCGTTTAAAGCGGAGGATGTTAGGGCCCTCATTGAAGAGAAACAAAATCCATTTGAACCTCCAATGTTGTATGAACGTGAAGCATTAATCCTAAGTTGGATAGGTTGAGATTGTTAAAATCAAAGCATGAGGCAGATATAAGTCAAACTTGTTGAGATGCAAAGAGCAATCGCAAATCATCAATACCAAGGAAAGTTGTTTTTAGAATTTCCGAAATGAACAAAATATAAACAAAGTGGAACATGTTGCAACATATACCAGAGAAATTCCCTGTCCTATTATACAAACTTACACAGATACAAAGCTGCAAATTAGTTTTTGGATACCCAAAACCTTAAATGGGGGAGGTCTGTTTCGTAAATTGTATCCACTTTATAGAGAGATGGAATTGATAGGTATTGACGTCTCAACTGGAGATTAAATGGAACTAGCCACAAAATCAGAGAGAGAATTGTCACCCTTCCAGTGGAATAATATGGATTGTTATGGCATTCAACATGGAGAATCTCAATAGTCACGAGTTTCAGAATTGTTGGAAAATTTCCAAAAATCCCATCTAAGAAGATTGGGTCTAGTGACTGAAGTAGTGGAGGGTCCATGACTAACAACCAATGCTTCATACTAATAAAGAGAGTAAATCGTTGAAGGAGAGGCTTTGTACTAAAACAAAACTATATATAGGGAACACAACAATATCCTCTGAACAAACTTTTGTAAGATGCGTTTCCTCTCCAATACATACATGTATCGTTTGTTCAGTTTTTTACCTTAAAGAATCCAAATGTCTATGTGGACGCTATACATGGAAGATTACAAAAGTTTGTATGACATTTCCACATGAATATCAATCATTTGATTAAAACAAAACATAAAATTTCCCACAAAAATAAGCTCTTTTATGTTCTTGAATCCTATTCATATAGCATAATGGTTTTTGTATATTTATTTATCTTCTCAGTGCCAATTCATTTCTTACAAAATAGAAAAAAAATAGCAATACATACTCTTTTTTTACCAGCAGCTCACAAATGAACTTTAGTCTTGTGCTTATCCATTTTTTGGATAAATCCTTACAAGTGTTTCAAAACCTAGAGATCTGGAGAAAGGATGCGAAGAATTCCTTCAAAAACAAAAAAATAGCAGAAACCCTCAAGTTCAGGGTACATCCATTTGGTTTTGAGATCGAAACCCACAGATGAGATTAAAGATATAAATATTTACTCTAAAATGAAATGGTGGGTTTTGAGAATAATACCTTGTGAGGCATGCACAGCCAGCAGGCCACTGCGATTGAAAGAATTTCGGTCGTCAAGGCGGCAAAATCAGGATTTTGATGACGACGGTGATGATATTCGATCTTTTGCAGAGAGCAAAAATACAGAATGCTTGAATGAAATCTGATGTGCGACTTCTGTTTTTAGGTCCCTAATCAATGGCCTCCGAAATTTTTCCCAATTGAATTTTGACCTTAGTCTGTTCCCTAATTGTAAAATAATCGACTCTTGGAATCTGACCCAAAATTATCATCAACCTAATTATGATAATNGAGGACACATAACTCATGATGACGATATTTTGGTGTAACAGGCCTGAACTTCTCCCTTGGGGAGGCAGATACTTGAGGAGTATCATCTCGCAAAGATCCCCTTTTAGTTTTTTTTCCAGAAAACTTGAATAGGTTTCCCTTTTTTATTTGCCTCATACTGTCCTAAAGCCTACTTGGAGAAATATGCGTGTAGGTGACCATGATATTACTAAAATATTGGATGTTCCTCATTAATGAAGGCATGATGCACTTAGATTCTTGTATTAAATGATGTATGGGAGTCGAAGGAGACTCGGACCATTTTCCGGTCTTTTTGGAAGTTAAAGGGATTTACACAAGCCCTCCATCCCCCTTCAAGTTCAATTCTACTTGGATTCAAGATGAGGGTTTTCATAACTTGGTTAAGTCCCTATTGATCCCATACTTGTGAATGTATAGTGCTCTGATGCTCTCCACTTCTTGAACAATCTTAAAATACTAGAGACCCATACCATTTCCTGGGTGGATAAAAGTAAGGAATTCAAGGCGATGGAACTACTTAAGATTGAGAATCAGTTGGATTCATTTTATTCTTCCAACCCATATGGTTTTGCTTCCAATGATAAAAAATTCTCGTTTTGAATCTTGAATCCAAAAGGAGGATCTTGTTACAGGAGGAGGAGGACTTCCCTAAGGCTCAAAAGCAGAGCCATCTGGCTGCAGAAAGGGGACAACAATACAAAGTTTTTCCATAAATTTATCAAACACAGAGTTAATGTTAATTCCATTTGGGAGATTGAAGATGATGATAGGAATTTGAGGTTTCCATGATATTTCCAATGTTGGTGTGAAGCAATTTTTCAGATTTATATAAGGAGGACTATAGGGATCCTGTAGCTTCTATGCTAGAGATAATTGCACACTTCCCAAGGTTTGTATCTGATGAGAAAAATATCTTTCTAAATGAATCTATATATAGATATAAACTTATTGAGGCTATAAAATCTATGTAGCATGACACTAGCCCAAGGCCAAATGGTTGGCCCATCGAGTTCTATTCGGGCATGTTTGAGGTTATTGGTGAAAACTTACTGTCTATAGTTGAAGAGTCCAAGATAAAAGGTATATTTTTGGCTACATTCAACTTTATCTTTTTAAATCTGATTCCTAAAATAGGCAAGGTGAAAAGAATGGATGATCTCAGACCCATATCCTTGTATAACTGCGTTTACAAGTTGATTGCAAAGATTATAGCTAATAGAGTCAAGGGCATTTTGTCTAATGCTGTCACACCTGAACAATTTGCATTTCTAGAGGGAAGGAAGATACATGATGCAATCGACATAGATAAGGAATTTATTCATTCAACTAAGATCAAGCATACCCTTACTGCTTTCATTAAGGTTGATCTGTCTAAGGCTTATGATAGAGTAATTTGGACCTTTCTCAGTATGGTACTTACCCAAGTTAGATTTGAGCTCCCAATGGTGAATTGTATACTCTCTTGTGTCCAATCTATTAGCTTTGTTGTGCTAAGAAATATATTAGCTTCCCCTTTTTTTAGACTTGGCAGAGGATTAAGGCAAGGACGCCCTCTTGCTCCTCTTTTATTCATGTTAATTATGGAGGGCCTTAGCAAAATTATCTACGATGCCAAATCTATTGGTAGTCTTAAAGGTTTTCACTTTGGAGGAACAAGCTTCATCACCCATCTATTGTTTGTAGATGCTATATTACTATTCTCTGATGGTTCCATAAGGGATATTTTAAATCTCAAATCCATTCTTGCTCTTTTCTTTGAAGCTATAGGTATGCTATGTAATCCCAACAAATCTATTGTTTCTTTCATGTATTTGGATATTGAGGTTACATATTGGATAGCTACCCAATTTGATTTTGAGATACTTGATATTTCTCTAGGCCTAAAATGTTTGGGTTTTTTTTATAAAACCTAACGACCATCAAGGATTGGGCCTAGATAATTCAAAATGTAGAGAATAAGTTGCACTTGTGGTGTAAAAAGTGGTTATCGAAAGTAGGTAGATTGGTTTTATTGAAATCTATTATGCAAGGTCTACCTAGTTTTTGGGTTTCTCTTTCTCATGTCCCCACAGGTATCCTAGAGTGCATCAGGAAGCTTTGTTTCAGTTTTATGTGGAGAAGAAATCTTGATGAAAAACCCTTTCATTGGGTCTCTTGGAATAGGTTCACCCTCCCTAAATAGCTTGGTGGTTGGGGATTAAACATCACCTGAGATTTTCAAAATCCCTTGCTGCGAAAGGAATTTAGAGAGTGTTGAAAGGAGAAGGCCCGTGAGTTAAGGTCATCCATTATAAATATATGCATCCCTTGACTATTTTGGAATGGTTTAGGACTAGTGTAAAGGCAATGAGGAATGTGTATATTATGTGGAAGGCCCTCCATTTAGCCTTTGATTTTATTGGTGACTGGTTGTCTTGGGAGGTAGGCAACGAGAAAAGTATTAGGTTGGGCCTTGATCCATGGATTTGGAGTAAGGACATGCACAAATTTCCTGAGCAGGTGGTTGATTCTCTTATTGATAGGGGTTTTATTTTTTGTACCAAATTAAAGACTATCTTAATACCACACCCTTTCATCAATAATGATTATCCTCTAATGTCATGGAGTTTGATAATGAAGATAATATTAAATGGGATTGTTATATTAAAGCTTTGAAAGATAGTCATGTTAGACTGGTGGAGAAGGAGGACTCCCTTCTATGGATAAAAAATGTTACAGGGAGTACATACCTGCCTAAGCTAGGATATCGGGTCTTACAAGAAGAATAAGATCATCCTCCACCTGAATGGTGGAATATGGAAATTTGAAACTTCAATTGTCCTCTCAAGGACAAAATTTTCTTGTGGCTTACCTTGGCAGTAAAAGTCCTAGTCTAGGATTATCTTGTAAGGAAATTTGTTGTTGGCCTTACCAGAAGTTCTCTTTGTAGGCTTGAAGGTGAATCCATGAATCATATTTTTATCTGCTTCCCTTAAATGACATAAATGTGGAAGTATTTGTCTTTGGTTAAAGGCATTCCTTTTATTTGGTAGGGGGATGAGTTAAAAGCTGCTCTACAGTTGTGGTTGAACAATCCATCTTTTTCAGAATTATAGAGCTCTACCTATCCAATTGATTTGGGGGGCATGGCTTGCCTGTAAAAGATGATTCTAGGATATATTTATTCCTCCACACACTTATGCTACTAACAACCTTGTTATTTTGGATCAGTTCCCTCAGCTCAAAAAGGAAAAACCCAAGAGAAGGATATAAGTGGATCATATTGATAAGACTAAGGCATGGTGTTTTTTCGATGGTGCAGTCCAATGCAATCCAGGCTGTGGGGGTGTTGTGGGTTTATTGTTTATCACTTGTAGTAAACATACAAGCTAGAAGGTTGGAATGATGCAATGGCCTGCCTTCCCCTTGTCGTTCATTATAAACCAATTTTCCACGGTTGTATGGCTAATTAGCAATGAAATAACCTTTGCACATTGCATCAGGGCCAACATAGATGCCACCCTATGATGAGAAGTCTCAGATTGTCATTGGTTTAAATTTTTAGCAGGTATAGGACTTGCTACCAACAAAAAGGCTGAATTGACTGCTGTTTTGATGGTTCTGAAGCTGGCAATGTCAAAAGGGGTGAAAAATATACAAATATTTGGCAACTCGCTTCGAGTGATTGATTGGCTTAACTTTAAAAGACCTCCAAAGAACATATTCCTCAGACCTTTGTATGAGGACTTCTGTAGGGTCCTTGCATCCTGTGAAGATGTCTCTTTCCAACATATATACAGGGAGCAAAATGTTCAAGTTGATCTCCTATAAAAAATGGGTCTTTAGTTCATGAAAGGAAACTGGAAAGTTTGGGAGGTTAATAAATATATCATTAAGGAACTTGAACCGAGACCATTCCTTGGTTATCCTTTACCCACGGCGCAAGGGAATCTTTAAGGATACTAACTAATTATTACTCTCTCACTCTTCTATAATGGTGGAGGACAATATATTCTGAGATGATGCATAAGTTATATCTCATGAGAATCTTTGTTTGGATAGTTTTTGTAGTACCTTCGGGATGGACGAATGATGTTATTTGTAGTAATCTATGTAAGCAAAAAACAAATATTTGATGATGTCTATGTGTAAGCAATTCTATGCTAGATGAACAATATGGTTCAGAGTTTTCGACTAAAATTTTTGAGGTGTGAACTTTTTATTTCATGAAAAAAGGGGGGGGGGTATGACAAGTTAAAAGGAAATGGTCTTGATGCCCAACCTTTTTATCTAACAAATTTTATAAATCCACTCATTCCAAAGTGTATTATTTCAACTCCATCTCAGTAATGTTTTCATTCTCATTCCATGTCTTACCTCGAAACTTCAAAGTGATGTAAGATGTAGTATTGTACTAGTTCAAATGACAACATAATGACACTAGTTTGTGTTTTGGAAAGAGTAGGCAACATACACGAAAGCACTTAAAATCTTCAATGCCTTTAACATAAATTGTGCTTGGGTACATTACATCATGTTGGTTCGAGCTAGTTTACAATATATTAGCCAATCATCTAAAGATGCAAAGTGCACCAAGAGAACAATGTTTAGCACATGTAAATCTGCAAATTATTATACAAGTTTAGAATTTGCATTGAATATTTTTTCGATAGCACAATGAAATGTCATCTCAACATGTCTCATGCAACCTAAAAGAAAACATAATAAGACTAAGTATGTGTTATGGAAAGAGTGGGGAGCATACAAGAAAGCACTTCAACAACCTTTATTGTGCAATCCAACAATGGTTTGAACTAAGGCTAAAAATTGTGTTGCCTTGTATAATGTCACAAAAAAGTACTCAAAACACTATTTCTTCGTTATTCATAATTATTTTCTATCGAACAAAAATAAATTTAAATCTAAAACACTTCCAATACTAAAATTAAAACAATTGTAAAAGTGAAAAATCTTTACCCAACGGTTCATAATCCCCCTACATAGATTATATTTGTAAAATATAAAATATGCACTCAAGCTTCATAATATTAAGCAAAAACAAAAATATATATGGAAGATATTTTCCAACCAATTAGATTTAAATTATATTAATTTTCCATAGATCATATTTTGGTAGTTTTAAATTACATTTCTCAAAATTGTCATTCAAGGTGAGAAAACACCTAATAAACAAAATCAAAATAAAATAAAAGGTTAAAAAAAATGGAAACCCAAGCTTAAAGATGAGATAATGTATATTGTTCGATATGCAAATTCAAATTCCTCACATAAATATCTCCAACGAGAAGCTTAACACAACATTAAAAAGGTAGTAAAGTGATAAATGTACACTCATTTAAAAGCAAAAAGTTTGTGTACTAAACTCAAACAAGGGAAAAAGATACAATTCAAATACATTGCTTAAGAGAGTAAAAATGAACCATGAATTTAAATTTACATGCAGGAATTTCTACCTATCATATTGGTTTGAGCACTTTATAGTCCACCAGGGAAGCAATTGAAGAAGCAAAGTACACTCCAAGCTACTTTATAGTCCACAGGGAAGCAATTGAAGAAGCAAAGTACACCCCAAGAAATAATGATTAACACATAATATTATTATGTAAATCTGCAAATGATTAGGCGAGTTCACAATTTGCATTGAATATTTTTTAGATAGCACACCGAAATGTCATTTCAACTTGTTTCATGTAGCCTAAAACACAACAAATGAGATCGAGTATGTGTTATGGAAAGAGTAGGGAGCATACAAGCAAGCACTTGGTAATCTGTGTTTTGCATTCTGAGAGGTGTTTGAAGTAAGGCCAAAATTATCAAAAAAATTGTTGGCTTGTTAAAAACATCCAAGGCACCTTGTCTTCCGATTTGCATTTTTGCAACCATTTTTTGTATTGACTATAATAGGAAGAATATAATGCAAATGAATCTTTGTTGTCATAAGTGCTCCAAGAAGTATACCTACCTTTGTAGGTGATGTAACGAATGATATGCAAGGCAATCTCACCACATGGTCTTGGTGGCATCTCTATTTTAAAGCTTTTACCTATATCGTCATTTTACTAGCATGCAAGAAACTTTTTAATGTCCATTGCCATATACTTTGTATTTTCTTTAGCCACGGAATTGGTAACTCGTCCCGATTACCTAAGCTAGGCCCAGGGATGCCACTATAATCCAAGAGTATATCCAATAGCAGCATGCAAGCCGGATATACCAATAACTCATGAATTTGCTTTTGAACAAATGTTCTCCTTCTATTGAAAAGCTAGTCACTCGAGAAATTGATACCTGGATCAATCCCCAAACTGTGGTGTGTTGCTATGAAACTATTGAGAGAATTCTAAAGCAATTACATCATTGTACCCATGATGTCGATTGAAAAATGTCATCCATATTGCTTTCTTGAAGATTTGCAACACCAAAGGATTGTTGTAGATGAGTTGTTGTTTTTTTTTGTAGGTTTGTATTTGTTAGTCCTCCACCCATATCTACTGCCAAATTTGTTTTGGGATACCAGTCGACAATGTTGCTCAACTTTCCTTCGTTTCTCAATCCAAATCAAATGTGTTTCTTTGGTGATGCATTCAAATGGTGCAACTAATTTTGTAGTTTCATTCAATGTATTTTGAAATCAGCTGGCACCATATACACATGTAAAATCTTACTTGAGATTAGTTGTAGAGATCAAGAGATTGACAAATGTATCACTTCTATAATCCCCATGAGTGTTGTTATAATTTCCACATCTAATAAGTGGCTCAATAACATTAAATCATTATTACCTCACCAATCCTCATATCTCAATCAATTCAACAACTCTCAAGTCAGTTTTTTGATATCATTCATCAATGATTTGGGTGGCGTATAAATACAACCACATCTATTGGTGAGGGGAACAAAACAATTGGAAGTGCAAAATTTTGTCAACTTAGTTAAAGAGAGGAAAAAAAATTCCCCTTGATCTAGATTGAAGGTTTGGCAGTCCTCAAGCAACAAAGTAGGATAAAGAGGAAGTGGTGGGAGAAAGGTAGTATTGTAGCCATGACAGAATTTGAAGAATTATCATGCACATCTACTAACATTTAGAGAAAATATGGAGGAATATACTTGAGTTACTTTAGTTGTTGAAGGTAGTGATTTTTATAAATTGTTTCGAAAACTCATTAATTGTAGTGGTAACTAGGTTGTAGCAACAATTGTGGAGCAATGTTTGGCAACAATCCTAAAATTCAAAGGAGTTTAAGATGTTGTTGGGACTTGAATAACACATTTTTTCCCTCTTTACAATCAATAACTTGCCAATATAGTGGTGTTCAAGTTATTCATTGTCCCATGGCAGCTTGTGGGTTTTTTGTTTTAACCATAATTAGGTAATTATTTATGCATAGTAACTCTTACTAGAAAGTTGGTTTTCATGGTTTCCTCTATCTTATGATGCCCAAAAGAGGGTTTTCACCATAAGAATTATCATTATTTTTTATTAACATGATATAATTGATGTTAAAGTTACTTTGAATTTAGAATAGGGGTTCCCTCAATCATATCTAAATGTCGTGCTTGATTGTGAATAACATAAATGAATTCCTCCTTGGTCAAAGTCCTCTTGTAGATTTTCAATTTGTGTATATTTATGTGAAGGGGAACTTTGTCTTCATCAATGGTACAAATTTGAAAAAATCCATTGTTGAAACATTATTTCAATTTCATAGAGGCCAAGCCATCTTATTTTGAGTTTTCCTTTGAATATTTAGATATGAAGTCATAGAGTGGCCCAATATCCAACTTGGAATTGTTTTCTTTTGATGAAGCAATCATGCCAATGAATTTGTTGGTGTTAATATCATTTATGTATGGAAGAGTGTGTGAAAATCCTCACAGCAGATCTAAGNCTAGCACTTGATCCTTAAGTAGATCTAGGAAACGTGTTTGTAGTCTGTTCTATTTGTTCTAGACTCGCATTGAGCTAGGGAGATCCGGCTCGCCTCTGGTCAAGTGGATTGTCCGGTAACATCTATATGGATTTGTTTTTAGCTTAATGCAATTGTAAGGCGTAAGTTGTATTGTTCATTGTGTAAATTTGTTAAGGAAGGTTTCCTTTCTCAATTATGGCTATCATTTGGTTTTGTAGAAAAATTGCATCGATGTGGTTAACAAAGTAGATAATGTTCCCCATTCTTTGCTTGAGACCACGAAACTACATATGGACAATGAATGAAATTCATTGCTGAATCAAGTAAAAACAATTTTGTTGATAAAAGAAAAACAATCCACTTTTCATGTGAATACATCATATGTTTATTTACAAGTGATTAATGTTGAAAAAATTAGCTTGGAAGATCTCAAAATAATCTATCGAGTGTGTTTTGGTATGGTTGAGAAATAAAAAAATTCCTTTTCCACCATACAATAGAAATATAAATTTAAAACTTAATGCCATCAAATTTCATTTTTCAGCCATGAAATTTTGGCATTAGGATGGTTTTTAGGGATTTGCTTTTATTTGCTTTCAAGTTCGCACATCACATGACAAACATTACTTTACTTAGTTCAGACTAACGTTAATTGTGTTCATACTTTTTTGCTTTTTTAATTAGATAACTATTGATTGATGTTTAATATTGATTTTTGTTTTTATACTATAAGACATGAACTAAGTTGTACATAACTCTTGTTCTTATTCTTGATCGGAATGGAATCAACTCGAAATGTTTTCCCTATACTCCAAATTGTTCATCTTATCATCAACCATAATTTGACCATCTCTTTCTAGATTGTATGTGCTTGAAACCAATTTGAAATGTTTTGAGACACTTATCCTTTGTAATGTGAGGTGAATTTGAGTTCCCTTAATCTTTTGGCTATAATTCCTGTTATTATGTAGTGAATGTGCCTACTAAAAGTCAATTATACTCCAAATTCATCATTTTCAATACCGAAAATGTTAATTGCATAAGCATGCAAGTACATGTTTGTAGGCGAAGACATTCGGTACACAATCCTTTGTGCTTTCCAATGTATTTATCTATAATTTGTTTGAAGTATTTAAAATTTGAGACTCTAGAGTCGTCATTTTGAGTACCTAATATGTTTATAGCGTGTGCTTACAGGTACATTTATGAGGACAAAGATATGCAAGTACATTCATGTAAAAAAAAAAATTATACGCAATCCTTTGCATTTTCTAAAGTATTTACTTTTACTTGACCTATGTCCAGTGTTTGCTTTCATATGTTGTAACTGCAACAAGATTTGTGGTTATTATGTCTCTATTTTAATCTAATCAATGGAAGTTAAGCCTCTATATTCCTCATTGAAAATGTTTATATTGGAAGCTTGCAAGCACGTTTATATTAAAGAAGCAATTTTGATTAAAGGTGTTCATGAGGAAATCTCCAAATTTCGAAAATTTGTCTGAATATCTACAACTAGAAGAACAAAACTTTGAATTAAATGTCCTTTGTGTAGATGAATAACTATTTACTCCAAGTTTTGTTTTTGTTCTTCTAGATATTTTATGGGAAACATTTGAATTTGTGGAGAGAAAGGAAGCCATAAAAAGTATTTCTTTAAATTTGAGGTGAAGGCATGGAATGCTAACACTATTTTTGGCTTACTCATTCTATAAAGGAGGAGTCGTCTAAACATTCGACAATTTTTCCCTTCCAACGAGCTTTTGACCATAATCTGATGATTTTTTTTCAAAATACGGATTCTATGTTGTTCAAATTGCATTTTTGAATGCATAAATGGATTCAACGCCCTGAAATATCCCAAGGGCACCCATCTTAACCAAATTTATACACTGTTATTCAAAATCTATTTTTTTTTACCAGATTCGTGCTGGAAAATGTTGTCGGGAACAGGCCAAATCGTCAAACGTTTAGGCTACGCTTGTAGGCATTAATTTAGTCTTATTAGTGGCATGCTTAGGAAATGGATGTGAAATGGAAAGGATTATGGTACACTTCATTGTAATTGTTTCTTTACTTCAGAGGGTTAGTCGATCTTTTACTTACTTTTTTTCTAAGTCAGGAATCTTTTTTTTCTGCATCAAGTAGACTTTCTATTGGGAACCTTGACGAGACACGCAAGGCAGGTGGAACTATGCACTTCTGCAAGGTTCCAAGCATAATAACTATCAAGAAAGGTAAGTAACACAGGTGGAGATCTAGATCATATTCTCGCAATATATGTCAAAATTTTGTAGAGATGATAAACTTTTCAATTAATATAGTTATTGTAACAGTACTAAGCATATCCAAGTTTTAAAAATTTAGGAAGAAATTATTTCCCCCAATTAAAAAAGAGCAATATTGAGCAATATCTAAATTTTTAAAAATTCAGCAAAAATTTATCGATTTTCAAAAAATTAAAACTAATAATCGAATTATATAAACTTTGGACAATAACTGATTTTTTTTGTTTACAAAATAAAAGGTCAAAGCAAATGACTAGTAATGGAAAACTATATTCCCTAAGGGGAAAGGGTAGTCGATATTTTACTTACTTGCACCATGTAGACTTCTTGCTTGAAACCTTGATGGAACAAGCAAGGCAAGTGGAACCATGCACATGTGCAAGGTTCAAGGAAAACTACTTATCAGAAAAGGTAGCTAATCGCAGGTGGAGATCTAGATTGTAATCTCGCACTAGATTTGCTAAGATGTCATAATTTTAATTAATATAGTTATTATAATTGCATAGATGTCAATGTTTTTGATTAATATAGTTAAAAATGAACCATATTTGAAGTTTAAAAATTCAACTATTTTAATCCATTTTCAAAAATTAAAATTATGTAAACTTTGTACAACAATTGAAAATTTGTGTTTACAAAATAAAAATTCAAAGCAACAATAATCCAAAAATTTTGTTCACAAAATAAAAAGCCATCCAAGACTATATCTCTTGTTGGGTAAGGTTAATAGATCTTTTACTTGATGCTTATAAAGTTTTTTTTGCAATTTGCAAACTTTCTGCTGGGAGACTTGACACGATAGGCAAGGTGGGTGGAACCATTCACATTTGCAATGGTCTAGGTAGAATACTTATTAGTAAAGGCAAGTAATGCAAGTAGAGATCTAGATTGTATTCTCACAACAAATATTAGTGGAGATCTAAATCGTATTCTCACAACAAATATCAGTGGAGATCTAAATCGTATTCTCACAACAAATATCAGAATTTTGCGGAGACGTTTAGCAAATATGAGAGTTTTGTAGAGATGTATATAGTTTTTTTTTTCACCTAGAAAAAAAAGTTGTTACTTGTTATTCAAAATTGAATCAAAGATAACAATTACAATCCCCATGTGCTCAAGTGCCTCCAATACACTTTTTAGGACTACATGACAGTCTCTTTCTATCTATCACATAAACAAAAAACCATCAAAGGCCAAGATACCTCTATCTTCATCTCTGCATAGTCCAAACAAGGATATGAATAAAGATTTTGGTACAAACCAAAACTACATCCTCGCCCTTATATACAAAATGATCAAAACAAGTTTATTTGCTCAATTGTTTTTGAAACTTACAGCTAACGATTATCTATAATCCTTAAAGACTTAACACAAACCAAGAATCACTATCCAAAAACAGGACTTGGTAGACCTGGAGAGAGCCTTTTGCCACCACCTAATGGTCTTATAGCTCTTCAAAAAGGAGGACCCCTTTGGATGATCTATCAACTTGAGAGTTGAATTGACAATAAATATGTCTGAAAGATAAGTTTTGAAACCTTCCCTATATCTCTTTGACACTCTGCATCCAATGCTCCAAGTGAGTCACTTGTAAATTAGCTTTTCCAAAATCCCAATCCACAATCACTCTAGAATCACCCCCCACTTGTAAGGATATAAAACCTTTGAATAAAGCAAAAAGAAGAAGTCCCCCAAAAGCCAAAAGTCTTGCTCTTGTATTTGTACCTTCACCACAACCCATCCAATAGAGAAAACAATGTTTATCCCTAGAAATAATAACCATACCAATACCACAATGCCCCAACTAAGAAGCACCATCAAACAAGCTAACATGAACAGAAAAAGAAAAGTGAGAAGCAACAATAATTTTGAGAAATAATTTCTCCAAATCCGTGTGATAATCTTTGAATACTTCCATTATTTTAGAACATGATCTATTAATACTTTTTTGAGCATTTTCAAAGAGTACTAGATTCTTTGCCTCAAAATCCCCCAAGAAACATACAGAGATCTTTAAATGAACCAACATTTATACCCACTAAGCCAAACATTTAAACAACCTTCAAAAATCCTTGATCCCAACAAATACAGCTCTTTAATTTCTATGTATTAATAATTATAATTTTAGAGATGTTAGAGTATTAATTAATTTCTATGTATTAGTAATTATAATTTTAGAGATGTTAGAGTATTAATTAATTTCTATGTATCGGTAATTATAATTTTAGAGATGTTAGAGTTTTCAATTAATAGAGTTATTAACTAAAAATAATTTTAAAGTTTTTTTCTATAAATGTAATGGAATTTAGTCAAAACAAACTCCCTAGCCAATTAAAAATTAAAAATTTGAATTTTTTTAACCATTCAAAAAAATACTCAAAATTGGACAACAATTTAAAATTTTTGTCTACAAAATAAAACGTCAAAACAAGTTTATTAGTAATAATAGAAAACTAGGACAGGGACTAATAATATTTTACTAGTAATAGAAAACCATATTCCCTGCGGGACAGGGACTAATATAAGAGGATTTGCAGACCTTTTCGTATGAGAAACACTCTGCACTCACTGCGTTGACTCAAAATTGTCTATATAAATGGATCTAAGCTTTGGCATTAAAAGTTCAGTAGGGTTAGAGATGAGATCAGACGGAGTCATTGAGACGTCTGCGTTGACTCAAAATTGTCTATATAAATGGATCGAAGCTTTGGCGTTAAAAGTTCAGAAGGGTTAGAGATGAGATCAGACGGAGTCATTGAGACGTTTTTCCATGTATTATGGAAACGGATGTAATTTTTAACATTAACAGTTCAGAGGGGCTTGAGATGAGATGGGGCCATTGAGATGTTTTTCCATTTGCTGTGCTTACATGGGCATTCTATTTGCGTTTTCAGCATCTGTCCAACTAAATGACCGAGGCAGGTACCCCATTTCACATTAACATACATACTGCTTACTCCTATGAATGTGAATTGTTTATAATTATAACGCTTGGTTATGCAGACTGGTATCAATGGCTTCCGCTTTACAGTTTAGCCAGTGTTGTAAACATGATGGCTGTTGTCAACGTGAATAGACCCAGCGGCAGCAGGTATATAGTTATAACTTTCTGGTTGGGACTGGCACTCTTTGTCAAGGTTGTGATAGAGGCATGCTTATGGGAAACAAATGGATTAAAATGGAGAGAATTCTTATCTCTGGACATGGAAAGGAGA